>JBBPKN010001736.1:0-12745 GCA_038089275.1 Pulveroboletus cf. rosaemariae | reverse complement strand
TCTGAGTTTGCACCTGTCTCATTTCATTACACTTCTAGATAGTTCTGCCTCTCTAAGGTATAAGTACTGTAGTTCTGTATCTTGTACCTCAGTACAAATATCAACAAAAACACCAGAACCCTCTTGTTATTGTCCTCACTCTGCATGAGCCCTTGGGCTCACTCTGACCCTCTGGGTTACTCCAGAATACCTCTGAGGCTATGTGATATCCTCAAAGGAGTTATAAAGCCTCACCCCCATGACTAGGCTTGACTCTCCTTGTCCTGCCTGTCCCTCCTGTTGAGCATAGAGACAGCCTTATTACCCACCCCAACATCTATGTAAATCAGGACAATGGAGAAGTGCAAGAGTACATCTCATAAGATGAAGCCAAGTCCCATTTGACCATTGAAACCCTTCCTAGATTTCCCTGGAACTCTTCAGAGCACCTGGAGTTCTGATCTACCTCCAGCGTCAAGGGTTTCATTTAAAAAAAAGAGGAACTGGTTAAAAGTATACTTGTCTTGGTATAGGTTTTAACAGTCTCTTTTAGTAGGATGGAAAGTTTTAACAAGATTACAAAATAATCTATTATAATAAAGTCTCATGACCAGGCAAGTGGTACCTTGGGTGGTTATGGAGTAATAGAGAGAACAAAAGAACAACCAAGAAGGGAATGAAAAAATTAACTAAGTACTCTAGAGAGACAATTAAAGACAGATGTTAAAATGGTCACTTTGAAACAGGGTCAGGGAAATTGAAAAGAAGACAAGGGAGACAGAAGTGGAGAGCCTGGGGGCTTTGAAAAGACTATCAGAGAGAAGGTCAGAGATTAGACTAGAGCCAGATAGTCAAACAGAATATTCAAAACAAATGTTAAAAGAGGGTTGAATTTGGGGCAGAGAAAAATGGGATTAAAGAAGGTTTCTTATCTTCAAAGGGAACTGAAATACACTAATTGCCAGCAAGACAGTTCATTATGTAGCTAGGGGTTGAAGCTAAATCAGAGTTAGGTTAAGATCTGATAAAACTGGTAGGGGATAGTGGAGATTGTCAGACATATCCCATTTTCCTCATATCCTTACTTAGAGAACTTTAGTTCTGGCCTGACAAAAAGCTTACTTCTCATCCCTATGATGAGGTGATGCTAATGCAGGCAAAGGCCTTGGAGCATAGGAGAAGGAGAATAGCTAAGCACATGGTGTTGGCATAAAGGCCTACTAAGCATTTATCAGAAGAACAGGGGTCTGGGGCTGGAGGGTCAGAAAATGGGGTCAAAGAGGCAGAGCAGGTACAATCTGGGGATACTGTGGTAAGGAAAGGTGGGGAATCAGAGCCTGTGGGTGATTGGTTAATTGCTGACACAATTTGCAAGGTCAGTGGCCATCTCTGTGTGGAGATGCTAGAGCAGAACAGGCTCCTTTATGACCTGGTACTAATCAAGGTGGCAAAGGGTTGTTAAACAGGCTATATCACAGCAAGGGGGCCAAGGGTTGTTATAACCAATCTTGAGGCTATGTCACATCCCATGCCAACAGATCAACTCTGCTATGTCTCTGGTATAACTCCAGTTGCTTTCACACTTTAAGCTGCATATTTCCTAGTTTCCTTTACCTCTGTCTTTTCCTACATAATGTTGATTACAACTTTACCTATGCTAACTTTGTACCATTCTGATACAACTCTGTAGTTCCTCCAATCTCACTTTCTATTCCTGTTCCTGTCCCTTTTTGCCTCACCTCTCCCTGTCATTATTTAGTTTCCAGTTGACATTATTTGACATTGTCTTCTCTGACATCTTCATTCATATCCAGGATACATTGGCACCTGCTTTGCTTATGAGACAACTCCTTTCATATCTCCATTCCCTCCTTAGATAATCTGCCTTTCTGAGGTATAAGTACTATAGCTCTGTATCTTGTACTTCAGTTTGAATATCAACCATAACACAATATTATAATCTCCTTAGACCCCCTCCTGCTTCATGACTTGACATCATACCCTATACTAAGTCTCACAACTTACTTTACAACTCAATGTCATATTTCTCATTGGAAAAAGCTCTATGGCCTATCCCAAACCTCTGATAGTTTCCAACCCCTCTGTAAATTGGAGCACCCAGTACTAGCATAAGGGTGCACCACATAAGATGAAGCCAAGCCCCATCTACTCTGGAGTTATCTGAAGTACCCCTAGAGTATGTTGCAATTTTATAACAGGCTAGAGCAGAGCCAGAGGAGTGTGAAGTAAAGGTCAGGGAGAATCTGGAGGAGTGGGTGTTGCACTGAGGTTTGCTTGTTGGTCTCACCTTCCTTATGACAAGTATGGCTTTTGTTCAGATCAGAATTATACTGCATTTGTGTGTGCTATGGCAAAGAGAAAAAGTGAAGCCCAAGGTAGTGAGTAGTATGATGGTTAACATAAGCAAAGCCTAGTTACTACTTAGGAAAGAGTTGGGGGTGACCAGAGATAAGTGCAGTTGACAAGGTGGGGTACTAGTTACTGTGGTGGAAAGGAGCAGAGATAGAACAAAGAAAGGTTGAAGAAGTGAGCAATGGAACTGAGAGAGGAGCATGAGTACTAGATGACCAGTAGGTTGCAGGCTGCTAGGTACAATTAGCAGTTACTGATGCAATCACTAGACACTATTTCCTTCTTAAGGTTGACATCCCATCATTGACTAGGAGACAGAAAGTAAAAGGGGCCAGAGGCAGTGCCAAGTGCCAAGTAGAAGAGATCTGGAAATATCCAAAGGAATGGAGAAGAGGCACAAAGGCCAATCAAAGGAATAGGAAGGGAAGATGGATTTCCAGGAGATATAAAAAGAGCAGAAATGTCTCAGGAAAAATAGAATACTCAAGGAAACAAAAGAATAGATTTCAAGATGACATATCAGAAAAAGTAAAGGAAGACCTGCAAGTAGGATGAAGTTGTCAGGAAACAAGGCCAAAATAGCAAAGAATTCCCAGGGCATAAGTCAGAGAAAACAGAGAGGATTGGAGGAAGTTTGAAGAAATGAGCAGAATTTCCAGGAGACACAGAAGAGCAGAAATATCTCCAGAAACAGAAATACCCAGGGGAATAAAAGAGCAGGCTTCAAGATAACAGAGCAAAAGATAGTGGAAGACCTGTGAGCAGGAATGGAGTTATCAGGAAACCAGGCCCAAAGAGCAGAGGATTTCCCAGGCAGAAATTGAAGAAAATGGAGAAAATTCTGAAAAACAAAGGGTTCTTAGGACAAAGGCAGAGAGTGTGAAGGGAACCCAGCAAAAGATCAGAGGGGCAGGGTATATTATCAAGACAATATGGCTAAAATCAAGGGAAACAGCAGTTAAGGGAAAAAAGGGGCTTCTAGAGATGGAGTAGAAAAGGGTTAGGGGCATCACAGACAGGGAGTCCAGATTGAAGACATAAATAAGGGGAAAATCCAAGCAGATACCAATAGAGGAGGCAACAAAGGAAGAGAAACAATCTCAATACCAAGCTGCAAAAAAGAGGACTCATAACACAACCATAAGAAATAATAAGCTTTTCAGGGTAATGAATTAAAGACAGAGACTCCCAGAAAGGGCAGAACAGTGTGGGCATGCAAGATTGGGTGTGGGTAAACATAACAGAGTGTAGAGAAAGAGAGGAAGTGTTTCTGTTATATCTCAGACCTCTGACCCAAATTCTAACCCCATTCTGACCCAGCTTACAATTGATCTTTGCACCTAGTAAGCTACTCTAGCCCTCTGACTCCCCTCCAGGCAACTCCAGCCCTCTGTTACCATTCCAGTCTTCCCCAGCTATGCATGTATGCTTTTTGCCCCTTAGCATTATATGCTCCCCCCAGGCTTCTGCTCCCACTCTGCCTCATTCCACTTCCAGTCTATCTCTGCTCCAGTTAAGTACTACTCTAGTTTCCCTTCATCATCTCCGGGCTGTCCCAATATAACTCTGCTACTGTTTCCAGTCAGTTATCGTTACCATCATTGTTACTATTCCTGTTCTGTCCCTGTTCCTTGCTTTCCCCTGTTTTATCCTGTCACCCTTCAGTTTCAGTCTGACATGATTGGACATTGTCTCCCTAACATCTCCATTTGTTTCCTAGATATCTAGACATCTGCTTTGCTTCTGAGTTTGCACCTGTCTCATTTTATTACACTTCTAGATAGCTCTGCCTCACTAAGGTATAGGTACTGTAGTTTTGTATCTTGTACCTCAGTACAAATATTGACAAAAACAACAGAAATACCCTTTTGTCATTGTCCTCACTCTGCTTAAGCCCTTGGGCTCACTCTGATCCTCCAGATTACTCCAGAGTACCTTCAAGGCCAAGCAATATCCTCAAAGGAGTCACAAGGTCTCATCCCCATGACTAGGCTTGGCTCTCCTTGTCCTGCCTGTCCCTCCTGTTGAGCATAGAGACAGTCTTCACCCACCTCTGACATCTATGTAAATTGGAACAATGGAGAAGTGCAAGGGCACACCACATAAGGTGAAGCCAAGTCCCATCCAACCATTGAAACCCTTCCTAGATTTCCCTGGAGCTCTCTGGAGTCCCCTGGAGTTCTGATCTTCCTTCAGTGTCAAGGGTTTCATTTAAAAAAAAAAAGAAACTGGTTAAAAGTATACTCATCTTGGTATAGGTTTTAATAGTCTCCTTTTTATTGGGATGAAGTTTTAATAGTTTCCTGGAACCTTGTTGAGTTAGTGGTATAGGTATATCCAAGAACTGCAAGAATAAGGAACAAGGCAAGAGTACCAGAAAGGGTAAATCATAACAAGAGGTCAGATACTACAAGCTCAGGGAAGGTTGGAGATAGACAGAGGTGTTTTCCTGGTAGGTATGTTAGCAGATGAAACTGGCCTATCATAAAGGGCAGAGCTATACAACCAGACTACTGTGTTTGAGGCAACAGAGTCATAACTACCAGGAAAAAGCAAAAGAGCTGTGGTTTGAGGTCAGAGTTAGATGAGACCAGAGTGGTACAGAGCTATAAGGATACATGAAGTGCTGGAATGTGTTATCTAGTGAACAGATAAGGTACTACTCAATATCTGGGGTCAATGGACCATAATAGGTAAGTTAGTGGTATCCTAGAATCAGTGAACACAAACCATCCAGCAGAAAGTAATGCTAAGCATTGAACAGAGTGAATCCAATAGTCTTCATAGAGTTTGTGGAAATCTGATAGCTTGAGCATAAGAGGCAAAAATGAAGGAAAAGGAAAGAGTTTGAAGAGGAATGGAAATAGGCAGAGTAAGATCAGAGTATTGGGGCTTCCAAATCCTAAGCAGAGCTAGAAGCCCAATAGGGAATCATAATAATCAGAAGTGCATGAAGGTGTGATATTGAAGATTAGAGAGACAAGGGGCTTAGGAGGTTTAGTAGACTTGTCATGCTTGAAAAACAAGATCTTGAAGGGCTAGGACCAACTGCTGAAAATGGGTCACTTAGAAGTAGAGAACAGACATGAGAGGGTGGTGACAGCCTATTGATAATTCTTGAGTGATTTGTCAAGAAAAAGGCCATGGAATAGCTAGGAAGTTGCTTAGACTGCAATAGCAAGATCTAGGCCTAAGAAGGTGGTCAGAAATAGTCCAGAGTGACATGAAGTGGTTTTCCATCAAGGATTACCAAATGACAATGAAGTGTCAGAGGACCAGAGTCAGCTGCTAGAAAGGAATGGGAAAACAGGAGGAAGTAGTGCTTGTGGGTAGACAACCATAACTTAAACTGCATTTGAGGGTTCATGAGGACTGGTAACACTGCTTGATAGGAAAGAGTCACTGCTGCTCTGAAAAGCCCAGAGTAGTGAACAGGGAAATGCCAGGGTCAGAAGTCAGAAAGTTAAACCTAGGTGCATATATATCAAGCATCTGGGGCCAGTGACTGACATTGTAGAAAGTCAGAGTGATTTGAAGGGGCTTGAAAGGTCAAAAGTGGTAAGGGACCTGTGTTATAAGGAGAATAGGCCAACTTGAGGGTCAGGGTGCCCAGAAGAGTGTGGAGTCATAATAGAGTCATGGGTAATCATAACCTAACAGTTAGCACAAGGGATTGGTCTGGATTCCAGAAATGCCCAGAAGTTCTGGTGGTTTCAAGGGATTACCCTTATGTGCATAGACCATGTGGGTAAGTCAGAGTTGGGGTCAAGATTCAGCCTAAGCCAATTCTTATGAGATATAATGGTGTAAGAGTGCAAGTGTAAGTACAAATATACTATTAAAACTTATACCCTTCTTGCTATATCAATATAATCTGGGTTTAAACTTCAGAGATTTCTGGAAGATTCAGAGGTTTCTAGTAATGGATTAGAATGGGTTGTGTTGGATGGACAGGACTTGGCTTTACCTTATATGGTATGCTCTTGCACTTTGTAGTATTCTGATTTACAGAGGGATTAGTCATGGAGGAAGAATATTATTGATACTCAACATAGGGAAACAAGGCAAGACAAGAAGAGTCAAGCCTAGTCATGAGAGTAGGACCTTACAATTCCTTCAAGAATATTGCTTAGCTCCAAAGGTCCTCCAGAGTACTTCAGAGAGTCAAAGGATAAGCTAGGTAGCTCAATTGAAGTGAGGATGATGACAAGACAAGGGTGTTTATATTGATATTTGTACTAAGGTACAAGATACAGAACTATAGTACTTATACCTCAGGGAGGCAGAACTATCTAGAAGTATAGTTGTTATGGTGGCATTGTTGATGTTGTCAGCAATGAACTCTAACCCTAATCAAGGGCTAAATGATGTTGGTGTTGATGTGATGAGAGTAAGCAAAGAGTACATAGGAGCCCTAGTGAGGCCACTTGCAGTGAGATACAAATGCTCAAGACTAGAGCTTGAGTTATGCTAAGGCTATAGTATTTATACTATACAGAAAGGTGCATGGACCAAAACCCTGATGGGAGAATTCCCACAGACCCTGAGGCACCATCAAATAGAAGAGAAGCTCTTGTGAGAATAGCCAATGGCTGAAAAGGAGTGAGGCTTCTAAAATGAAAGAACAATGGAAATGAATACCAGGTTGAAGACATGAGGCTAACTCTATGCCCTGGGTCTAGATCCGTCATGTGACCCATCATGTGCCTTGATAAGATAAAAGATTAGATAACCACATGGAAAGATAAGATAAAGTCATGTGATTTAAAAAATGAAAAATATGAACTATAACAATAGTAAAGTGAGACAGATGCAAACTCAGAAGTAAAGCAGATATCTAAGTATCTAAGAAACAAATGGAGATGTTAGAGAAGACAATGTCCAATTGTGTCAGCCTAAAACTGAAAGGTAACAGGAAGAAGTGAAAAAGAAACAGAAACAGAAACAAGAACAAGAACAAGAACTATAAGCAGGATAAGGTACAGAGTAATTGTGGAGTGTTTTGGAGAAGATAAAGTGAAACTGAGGTAGTATGTATGGAGAATGGAGAAGAACTAAGGTTGGAATTAGAGCAGAACAGGAACAGAGGGCCAGAGATACTTGTACTGATAACAAGGCAGAGGATTTACAAGCATTACTGAAGTGGGATGGAGTAATAACAGAGGGCTGAAGTTGCATGGAGGAGAGTCAGAGGGCTAGATTGGCTTACTGGGTGCAAGGACCACTTATAAGCTGGGTTGGAATTGGGTCAGAGGTATCAGATATAACACTACTCTGCTTTACTTTCTGATTTGTACTTTTCCATTCTTTCTTTCTTCTGACATGTGTTAGTTTCATCTGGACATCTTGATTTATATGACATCTTTATTTGTTCCTATGAAGCACTGTCATTTGTCACTTACTTCTGAGATACTTGGTCTTACCACCATTCTTCCTTAGATAATCTGCTCATTCTGAAGTATATAAGTTGAGCTATCTCTACCTGTAATATTTTAGTTCAAATATTGACAAAAACCCACCTGTCTTGTTCTCATTCTCACCCTTAAATCCTTGTAATTTACCTCTGATTCTCCAGTTAACCCCAGGGATTATACTGGCATTTTGTCAGCCCCTTTCAAGTAAAGTCTTGATGATGCCCCTCTATAACTAGGCCAGGCACTTCTAGTCTTACCTGCCTTCTTGAGCCTGAAGTTGGCTCTTCTCTGGACCCCTGACTCCTCTGTAAATCAGGACACATAATTGTGCAGGGGCACACCACATAAGGTAAAGCCAAGTTCTGCTTGACCCTTTGAAATCTCTGAATTCCTCCAGAAATTACCAGAGTTTGACAAAGAAAGTTTTACACCACATAAGGTTTTAACAGTTCAATAACATCTAATTATTATCCTATACTATGAGTGTATGAAATGTAGTACTTGCTCTTGGATTTCTGCCAGTTCAAGAATCAAATCATTTGGTTATGTTTTGGTGAAATGACAGCCATATCAAAATAACAACTTATTAGGACAGTTTTTTGACTTTATACAAGATATGGTATTTAGTACTTGATATGACCTCTCTTGACCTTGATAACTGCTTGAATCCTTCTAGGCATGCTTTTTATCCATTTCTGACACTTCTTCACAGAAATTCTTTCCCACTCTGCCACCATCCTATTTTATAATTGATAGACTCCTGTAAATGCTCTTTGTTATATCTTATATTAACTCTGTTCTTTCAGAACAACTCCAGATCCTTGTATTCTCATAAGCTATGTTTTATATATTGTTCCTTTATCCTCTGTTTTCATTCCTACTTAGTACTACTTATAATTCATATATATCTATCTTTATTTTTCCATTAGCACTTTATTACTACTTTGCTTCATTTTTCAATTTGTACCTTAGCTTCACTTTTCAGATCTTGCTGATAGATCTCAATCTCACCTTTACATCTCTATTTATTTCTTGTATTACTTGTTTTTCACTTTTAAGATAGCTCCTGTCTTATTTCAGTTTCTTCTTAGATAATCTGCCTTTTTGTAATATATAAGTTGAGTTACTTCTGCCCATAATACCTTGGTTTGAATATTGACCACAACTTGACATCCTTATACCCTGCTCCATGACTCAATGTTGTATCCCTCTAATCTAAGTCTTATAACTTTACTCTAACCCTCCAATCTCTTCTCTGACCTCTTCTTAAATTGGAGCATCTAGAACTAGTGCAAGAGTACACCACACAAGATAAAGCCAAGCCCCATTTGATCAACCCCTCTGAAGTTATCCAGTGTATCCCCAAAGTACATCATAGTTATAACATCCTTTTATAATCTGAAAGGCATTTCTTTAAGTAATCTCAAGTATGTTTAATGGAATTAAGGTCTGGAGATTGAGCAGGCCAATCCAGAAGCTTGATATCTTGCTCCTTAAACCAGATTTAAACTCTTCTAGAGATATGCTTGGGATCATTATCCTGCTAAAAGATAATTTCATCTGCAGAAATTCCAGAATCCTTCATGCTCTGCAACAATCCTTTCTTCAAAGTTACCACATATTATTCAGTATCCATCCTTTTCTCAACTTCACTTAAAACTCCCACACTATTTTACCCAATACAGCCCTATACTATAAGTAGTCCTTTTTCAAACTTAACTGTATTTTTGATCTTTTTGAAAGTTATTTCCTCTCCTTTTTTCACATATATTCTTGTTCATCTGATTCAATTTCCCTCTTCCAGTCCTTCACAGTTCAATGTTTTGAGAGATAGCACTATAGAGGATATCACACTATACACAAGAAGATCTCAGTTTTATATAAATGAAAAACTTTGAACATTCTCCTAAACTAACCTATATACAAGGAGACCTTGTAGGTACTATTCAGTTAATGAATGTAATGAATATAAAGTGGCCTCATCTCAGTTTCATATGAATGAAAGACTAAAATATGACATGGCAGTATCTGTACTCAAAAGAATGATGTGATTATGTAAGAAACTGGTCAGTGTATGTCTCAAAGGAAAAAAAGGAATCTCAAGGAATGAATGGCCTAAAGGCATAAAAGTAAGAGATAGGAGGAGAGTGAAGAGAAATGAAATAAATAGAATAAAATTTCAACACATTCACTTGCTGAGTTATTTCTTCTTACAGCATTAAACCCATTCCCTCCACAAAGTGAACATGTTTCTCTTGACTCAATGCCTTTGTCAAGATATCAGCAATCTGTGTATTAGTTGGGAGGTACTTAAGTGAAACATCTCCTGCTATGATCTTCTTGCAGATAAAATGATGCTGAATAGTAATATGCTTTATCTGATCATAAAGTACTGCATTCTTCACTAATAACATCACAGATTGATTGTCAATTGAAATAATGACAGTGGATCATATGAGAGAAGGCACAAATTCTGAAAATAAGATCTTCAGCCATGCAGCTTCTTTTGCAGCTATGATTGCCATCATATATTTAGCCTCAGTCATTAACAGGGCAATGGAGCTCTGTTTCTTTGAGGTCCAAGTGATGGCACCACCTGCTATTATAAAATGCATTCTGAGATGGATTTTTGATTGTCCATATTTCTTACCCAATCTACATTCATATAGCCCAATAGTTTAAAGGTATTGGATCTTCTGTAAGTGAGCTGCATGTTGGCTGTCCCACATAGATAGTAGTAAGTGCATTTGAGAGCCATTCAGTGGATTTTACCAGGTATGATAGTGTATCTGCTTAGTACATTCACTGCAGATGCAAGGTTGGGCTGAGTCATGATGTTATATCCTGCACCTCCAATACAATTCTGACCCAACTCTGACCTGGCTTATGACTGGTCCTTGTATCCAGTAAGCCACTCTAGCCCTCTGACTCCCCTCCAGACAACTCCAGCCTTTTGTCACTATTCCATTCCACCCCAGCTACATGTATACACTTTTTACTTTTTCATCAGTATATGCTTCCCTGGCCCTCTGCTCTCACTTCACCCTATTCCAGTTTCAGTCCTATCTCTGTTCCAGTTAAGTATTACCTTAGTTTCACTTTGTCTTCTCTGGACCACTCTGTTATAACTCCATTCCTAGTTTTACTCTCAGTTACTGTTACTATTTCTGTTCCTGTTCCTATTTCTGTTCCTGTTTCTATTTCTGTTCCTTGTTTCCCCCTCACTTCTTTCTGTTATCTCTCAGTTTTAGTCTGATATGATTGGACCTTGTTTTTCCTGACATCTCCATTTATTTCTTAGATATTTAGACATCTGCTTTACTTCTGAGTTTGCACCTGTCTCACTTTGCTACTGTTATGCTAGGCCTGGGTAGAGACAGGCATAGACCTTGCTGTGGGAAGAGTGGGAGAAGCAAACCAAAGATAAGCTTCAAGATGAGTGAAAGGCAACAAACAAAGTGTTGTACCTTAGTAGTACCAGCTATACTCCCAGGGGTATGCCAAAGTCAGATGCTAATGACTCTCTGGATAAGTGCCAGGACACAAATAGTGGATTCCAAGTATGTAGATACAAGGACAAGTAAAGATGCAAGGACTGTGAAGTGATTGCAAGATAGAAGTAGTGTAAGGAAAGAGAAGACAGGAAATACACTACTTTATAGTACAGTTAGTAAGGTTTGAGCAGAAATCAACTAAGTAATCAGGCTAATGAATGATGAGTAAAGTATCCATATGGAAACAGATGGAAACAGATGGAATAATTATAAGTCAGCTGATTAAAAGATAGAAAACCCAGGCAAAGGGTCTAACAAGAGAGCAGTCTAGGCAAGGCCAGAACACAGGAAGAGCAGAATCTAAGAGTAAAAGTGAACAAGAAAGCACCCAAGGTGTAAAAAGAGCAGAAGCTAGGACAAGAGAAAAGAAAAAGAGAGAAAAAGAAAAGAAAAACATAACAGCTACACTTCTAGATAGTTCTGCCTCTCTGAGATATAAGTACTGTAGCCCTGCATCTTGTACCTTAGTACAAATATCAACATAAACACCCTCTTGTCATTGTTCTCACTCTGGCTCTCTGGGTTACTCTGGGGCACCTCTGGGGCCAAGCAATATCCTTGAAGAAATCATAAGGTTCCACCTCCATAACTAGGCTTAACTCTCCTTGTCTTGCCTGTTCCTTTTGTTGAGCATCAAGAATGCTCTCATCCCAACCTCCAATATCTTTGTAAATTGAAATACTGGAAAGTGCAAGAATGCACCACATAAGATGAAGCCAAGTCCCATCTGATCAACAAAATCCTTCCTGAGTCTCTCCAGAAGTCTCTGGACATCTCTGGAGTTTCTGGAATATAACCTTCCCTTAGGTTTGTGCACCACTAAGGTGCTGGAACCTGACCTTTACCCTCTAGCTATAAGGGTTTCATTTAGGAAGAAGATTGCTATATGTTTTAACATATGAGCATGGTGTATATCAAACCTTCTAATCTGCTTTGGTAGGCTTTGATATTGACTGTGGCTGTCTCTGCTATAGAAAGCCTGCTGTTGATGTCAATGGGTATTGTTATGGTGTGCCTGTTTTCCATTCCAAAGTATTCCAGGATAGTTTGGGCATAATAATGCTGTGAGAGAGAGATTGTGCCCTTACCTCTATTCCTGATAATCACCATATCCAGGATCCAGCATGCTTTGCTGAGGTCTGTTACCTTGTACTTGGCTGATAGTGCACACTTGAATTTCTCAATCTCCTTGCAGCTCTTGGACAAGATCAGTTTGTCATCCACATAAACAGCAACAATAATAAACCAATCTTGTTCTCACTTGTGAAAAAGGCTGTGATTAGCATTGCTGTGGGTGAAGTCAAGGGAATTAAATAGCTCATGCAGTGCATCATACCAAGCTTTTAAAGCTTGTTTAAGGCCATATAGGGCACAGAAAAGATGCCAGATTTTGTTTTGGTGAGTGTGAAAGCCTGGAGAGGGTCT
>JBBPKN010001735.1:0-12758 GCA_038089275.1 Pulveroboletus cf. rosaemariae | reverse complement strand
GTTCTCCAGTCTAGAGCACTTGTTCTCTTGTGCTTGCTAGGCTGCCATTCCTTTATTTCCTTCAGTATGGGCACCCCCCAAGGTTATTCCCTCTTGGTTTAGTCAGGATTCATAACACCCTCAGCAATGTGAACTAAATGATAAGCATACCTAAGGTTAAGTTTGATATAGATAGTTGCATGGCTCAGAGCATCAAGGAGATTAGAGATGCACAGAAGGAGGTAGCAGTCTTTCTTTGTGATCTTGTTGAGTCCTCAGAAATCTACACACAACTGGAGAAATCTGTCCTTCTTCTGAACAAAGAGAACAGGGGCAGCATAAGCAGATATGGAGAATCAGATGAAACTAGTAGCTAGATGTTCATCTAGGAAAGTCCTGAGTGCTTCAAGCTTAGAGGGTGACAGGGAATAGGTGGTGCCAACAGGCAGTAAGATACCTTCTTCCAAATTGATCTTCAGGTCAAACTTGTGGTAGAGGGCAAGAGTAGATGCCTTGCTTTTGCTAAACACATCAGCAAAGTTGTGGTATTCCTGAGGAATGCCAGAAAGGTCACCTGGAGAAGGGGCAATGAAAGTGGAACAGAGATAACTCTCTGGAGATCAGAGTTGCAGAAAGAACAGGACTGAGCCATTAAAGCTACAGGCATGTACAAATGCTGATGAGCTGAGTAGCTCAATCAACAGAGGTTTGGGGTCAGGGAAACATAGTAAATCAGGTTCAGAGTCAGCTTGAGGCAGAGAAACTGGAAGCTGTGGAGGTAAGCTTAGGGGTGTTGGCATGTTTGATTCAGATAATTGGAATAAGATATGACTTGATACCCAGTCAATCAACAGATTGTAGTAGGCAAGCCAGTTGTGTCCTAGAATGAGAGAACTAGATTCATCCAATGGAGTGACATAAAATATCATCAGAGTGATATTACTGGTTTCAAAACAAACAGAAAGATCAATGGCATTCATAATCATAGAATTGAAAGAGCCATCAAAAAGTCAGAGCTGCAACAAAGGAACAAAATAAGTCAGGAGATTGTAGGTACTGACTAACTTGGTATCTATGAAGCAATCTGAAGAACCAGAGTCAATTAGGGTGGAAAACAAAGAAATTTCATGTGAAACAAGGGTGATAAGAGGCATAAATGAAGCATTATCTAAAGAATGGATGCATTAATTCTAATCTCCAGTAAAGCATGGGAAGGATCAACACAACCTCCAGCCCATGCAGAGTCATGGAGGCTGCAGACTATTTTTTCACCTCTGAGACAGAAGCCTCCAGTTTGGTTTCCAGAGCAGAGGTTTTGACAGTGTGAGCTTTGGCCATCTTGGAGGAAGACTTGGGGCAGTCCTTTGTTATATGCCCCATAATACCACAGGACAAACAGAGGTGATTCTCCAGTCAACACTTGCATTTTTTGGTAGTGAGCTTTCCATCCTTACCAAGCTTGGATAATAAGTCCTGCTTCTGGAGAATAGATGACTTGGAGAAGCTGAAGGAACTAGCTGATTTGTTCTTTGATTCATTAGGGCCAGAGGTCAAAGTGGAGGGTATGAAGGGTTTATCAGATGATTTGGATGAGTGAGACAACTTTCCTTATTGGCTGATTTCAAATTTGTACTCCTAGTAATAAGCATCAATGGTCTGAGCCAGCTGGCACAGCTCAATGAGGGTTAGGGGCTTGTTGACCTGGGAAAGGTCATCTTTGATGTGGTCTGGGAGACCATTATAGAAGTAGTGACAGAGGGCACCTTCTCTGTAGCCCTGGACTTGAGATGTAATTCTATTAAACTCAACTACATATTTGTTGATTCATTGACTATCCTTTATAGTTAACTGGTCTAACTGATGCTCTGTGTCTGTGACTGGGTCATGGGGTCTGAAGTTGATCTGGAGTTCCTGAACAAACTCCTTATAATTGTCCATCCACAAGGGACAGAGGTTAGAATCTTTAGTAAAAAGGAGGTCAGGCTTGAACCATTCCAATGTCATGCCCTTAAGGTAGAACTGAGCATAAGTGACCTTGGCTTGGTCATTGGCAAAGGCTTTGGGATAATCCTGGAAGTTTAACTTGCATTGCATCAAAAAAATGCGAAGCTTCTGAAGATTAGTTCTGTTGAACTGGTTCAGTTCAGGTACTTTGGTATGCTGCAATGTTTCAGGGGTATGATGGAAAGAGCAAGCTAATCCACAAATGGCACTAGCGAGATCAGTAATAGTATCATGGTGAATGGGAATAGGTTCTGGATCTGGGAAAGATTTGGGGTTATTCTCTAAAATATCAGAATATCCATCAGAGGGGTCATCTCTGGGGTCATCTGATACTCCTGACTGGGCACCATGGTTGTTAGGGATGTGGGGAGGTTGGGGAACCTTGGAACCATCAGGGGCTTTATCAACTGGAGTACTAGATATGGATGAGTGAAAGGGAGCAGGAGCCTATAAGGCTGAGCCTGGGGCATGGCAGGCAGAGAAACTCTTGAATTGATCAAGGATGGCATGAGAGCAGGCTCTAGTTACATGGATAGACATGATAGCAGTACCAGCACAAGCAGGGGTTTGAATATACTGTTATAAAATTGTAATATTGTTAAAACCTTTCCATCCTTCTTAAAGAGACTGTTAAAACCTATACCAAGACAAGTATACTTTTAACCAGTTCCTCTTGTAATTGAAAACCTTGATGCTGGAGGTAGATCAGAACTCCAGGTGCTCCGGAGAATTCTGGGGAAATCTGGGAAGAGTTTCAATGGTTGAATGGGACTTGGCTTTACCTTATGGGATATGCCCTTGCACTTCTCCATTGTCCCAATTTACATAGGTGTCGGAGTGGATAACAAGGCCAGTCATGGGGGTAAGGCTTTATGACTCCTTTGAGGATATTGCATAGTCTTGGAGGTATTCTGGGGTAATCTGGAGGGTTGAAGTGAGCCCAAGAGCTCATGCAGTGTGAGAATGATGACAAGAGGGTTCTGGTGTTTTTGTTGATATTCATACTGAGATACAAGATACAGAACTACAGTACTTATACCTTAGAGAGGCAGAACTATCTAGGAGTATAATGAAATGAGACAGGTGCAAGCTCAGAAGCAAAGCAGATATCTAGGTATCTAGGAAATGAATGGAGATGTTGAGAAGACAATGTCCAATCATGTCAGACTGAAACTGAAGGGTAACAGGATGAAACAGGGGAGAGTAAGGAACAGGAACAGAACAGGAATAGTAACAATGATGGTAATGGTAGCTGACTGGGAACGGTAATGGAGTTATAGTGGGAAGGTCCAGAGATGATGAAGGGGAACTAGGGTAGTACTTAACTGGAGCAGAGATAGACTAGAAGTGGGATGGGCAGAGTGGGAGTGGAAGTCTGGGGGAGCATTTAATGCTGAGGGGTGGGAGTGGTAAGCCAGGTCAGAATGGGGTTGGAATTCAGGTCAGAGGTTCAGAATATGACAGTATCCCCCCCTTAGGCCTGAACCCTTGAAGGCCATTGGCCTGGAGTGCAGAGGATATGGACATGTGATCTGCAATAGTGTGAAGATGGGCATGTGACTGTGTGCTTTGGTAACACCAGGGGTAGAATGGAGGGTTGTGGAGGCAACGAGCATGTGACCTTGTTTAGTTACAATGGGGTGGAAGAGCAGAGTTTCTTGGCTCGCTTGTAAATAAAAACAGGGACTTCAATGGTAGCTCATCCTTTCTTCATTACAACAATATGGCCTCATTCAAAGATCTCCTGGGCTGGGCTGATGAATGCATTACGGAGTATGCCAATGATGATGAGGTGTTGGGCAATGCCAAATACACTGAGTGCAAGAGGTGCATGAAGGCAAGAAAGGAGAAGGAACAGAGGAGGGTAGAAAAGGCCCAGAAAGCAGCAGAGGAGGCTGCCCAAAGGCAGGCTGAGGAGGCTGAGAGGGTCCAGAGGATGGCAGAGATAGCTGCTCAAGAAAAGGTGTGTATCATGGTTGTTATTTCATGAGTAGTGCCACTAATGATCACAGGTGGCGTGAGTGCAGGCTCAAGTGGGACCCAGCAACAGCAAGGAAAAGCAGAGGGTGGAGGAGGCACCAGCATGCCAGAGGTGTGCAGATAGAGGAATGGAGTGCGAGGTGGGCATGGGGAAGTCTATGTTGTGCTTGGCCTGTCAAGAGGCCAAGGCAAGGTATAAACACCCTGGGGAGGAGAAGCTGATGCAGAAGCAGTGTTGGAGGGGTGTGGAGGAGGAGTGGCCCAAAAAGAGGGCTTACTCAGAGGGAACGGAGGGCAGTGCTGAGAAGGTGGCAGAGGGCTGTCGCCTGCTGGCAGCAACCATATGGAAGGTAGGGAAGTGAGTGGTGCAGGAAATAAGGAGGGAGAACTGGCTACTAGCATGGCTGGTTGACATTCTTGATCCCACATGGAAGGTGGGTGGAGAGGATGCAGAGAGTGGGCCAGAAGACAGTGAAGAGGAAGAGGTGGCAGGAGAGGTAGTGGAGCTTGGGACAGAGATTCAGAAGGGGGCAGAAATGGACAATGAGGAAGATATAATGGTACTAGAGTAGTGTAGTAGCTACTCCAGTTGTCTTCTGAAGTGAAGGCTTCGAGCCTTGAGTAAACAAGTTTGGAGAACATTTGGAGGAAGTCCAGAAGGTAAGGTTCCTGCAAATTGTAATAACCTATCAAAATGAAATCTCATGATCAGGTAAGTGATATCTTGGGTGGTCATGGGGCAATAAGGAGGACAAGTGGACAGCCAAGAATGGATGGAAGAAATAGCCAAATTTCCCAAAGGGGCAAGATTAAAACCTGATGTAAAAATGGTCACTTTTGCCATAAGAACAGGGAAACTAAAGAGAAATGAAGGGTAGAAGCAGAGAGTTTCGGGGCTTTGGAATAATGTCCAGAGAGAAAATCAGAAATTAGACTAGAGTCTGATAGTCAAATGATGACCAAAAAATATCCAAAGGGTTGGATCTAGGGTGAGGTTGAGGGAGGTTCATGTACTTCCAAAGAAAACTAAGCACAATGATTGAGGGCAAACAGATTCTGTACTCAGTTAGAGTCAGGGTTAGCACAGAGTTGGCTTAAGGAAGATAAAGTCCCAAGAAAACAGTTGGCACTCATTTTCCTGCTTTATCATAGCTATATTTCCAGATCTCTACTTTTGGATGGATAACCAGCTTGCTCTCCATCCTGATAATGGAATGGCCCTCATAATGGCCAAGAATTAGGAAAGAAGAAGGCACAGAGTTGAGGCATACAAGGCTGGTACCTCAATAGAAATAGGGGGAGTGAACTCTAGCCAAAGATAGGGGCAGGGTATGGGTCAGAATGGTGGAAAGAGTCCAGAACCTCACTACCCTTAACGAGGCAGCCCAAGGAGTTGGTGCAACAGGTAATGGATTGGTTGCCAATGCAATCCATGAGGTTGGTGGGCTGATTCATCAGGACTTAAGGGAGCAGAACAGACTCCTTCATAACCTGGTCAAGATCCAGATGGAGAAGGGCTGCCAGAAAGAATATCTCAGGGCAGAGTCTGGCATTCATGTAAGCAATCATGATGCTCAGTGGGGAGGGTGCAGAGATCAGGGGGCTGGAGAGGGGATGAGGGTTTTTGTGGCTGAACTTGGGGCTGGAATGGAGCCAGAGGATATCATGGTGGGAGCCGAAGAAGACCCAGAGGAGTGGATGTTCCACTGAGAGTAGCTTGCTGGCCTCGCCTCCTAAACACAACAGATGTTTGTATACAGGTTGAATTGCATGTTGTCTTTGTGCAGTAACTAGGGAAAGGAGGTAGGCTACTCTGGAAAGAGCTGGAGATGATCAGAAATGATCGGGGCTGGATATAGTCAACATAGGTAGAAGTTAGGTACTGCACTAGTGATAAGGTGGTCAGAGGGGGCAATTGGCGCAGAGCACGTCTGGTCATTGCATGAAGGTAGATAGTTGACCAGATGGCCTGGGTACTGTGGCAAAAGGGACCAGGGAGGGACCAGAAAACAGAGGGAAAGGCAAGTGTAAGGGGAATCAGATTGCTAGGTATGAGCAGCAGTACCCAGTGTGGTCACTAGATGGTATCCCTGCCCCAAGATCAACATCCCATTGTTAACTAGGAGACAGCCAGGAAAGGTACCAGGGGCAGTGCAAGGCAGAGCAGAAGAGGTCTGGAAGGATCTGGAAGGATGGGAGGGGAGCTGGAAGGAAAGGTCCATCAAAGGATGGTTGCAAGAATGGGGAGGTCCCAGAGAAAGCAGGAAGAGCAGAAAAATCCCCAAAGGAGAAGGAGACCCCAGGGAAATGAAAGAACAAGTCCTGGACAGCAGGGCAGAAGGAACAGAAATGGAAGGCAAAGAGGTACAGAGCCATCAAAACAAGGCTGGAAAAACAAGGACTTCCCAAGGTAAATAATGGAGGGGCACAGAAGGGTTCCAAAGAAAGGGGCAGTGTTCCCAGGAGATGCATAAGCAGAAACATCGCCCAGAAAGGGAAACATAGAACAAAAGAAGTCCCAGAAGACACAGAACTACAGAAGGCCTACTGGGAAAGACTACCCAAGGGAAACAGAAAGACAGGTCCTGAGACGATATTCAGGATAGAAGGAATTACCTGCAAGCAGGAAACAGAGTCATCAGGAACCATGGCCAAAGAGCAAGGATTTCCTAGGCAAGAGACAGAGAGGTGCAGAACAATTCTGTCAAACAGGTAGAAGGAATCCAAGCAGAGAACTGTAGCAAACCAAAACAACACTCAATCAACTGCAAGCAGGGAGGAATGGTAAGTGCAGCACAGTCACAACAGAAGTGTGAACCTTTCGAGGAGATAAAAGAGGACGAAGGTGCCCAGAGGGGGCAAGAGGCTTTTGGTGTGTGAGACAAAATGCAGGGCATGGTGGAGAGCAGGGAAGAGGGATGGTGCTTCTGAAGCCTGGTTATTCAGCAAGGTGGGTGTACCTTGGCTGCAAGGATAAGGAGCGGGTGGCAGAGGTGCCAAGGGCAATGAAGAACAATGGTCTAATGCTACAAGTTTGGAGGGGGGTGGAGGCAGATGGAGGTCTTCTTAGGCAACAGTGTCATAACTACCAGAGCATGACAATAAGAGCTGTGGTTCAAGATCAGAGTTAGCTGAGACCGGAGTGGTATGGAGCTACAGGGGTGTGCAGAATGCTGGCATGTGGTATCCAGTGAACAGATAAGGTACTACTCAATACCTGGGGTCAACGGACCACAGTGGGCAAGTTAGTGGTATCCTAGAATCAGTGAACACAAACCATCCAGCAGGGGGTGATGCTAGGCATTGACAGAGTGAAGCCAACAGTCTTGTAGTGTTTGTGGAGGTCTGATAGCTTGAGCAGAAGAGGTGAAATTGAAAAAGCAGAAGCAAGTGGAAAGGTTGGAGTGTTGGGGCTTCCAAATCCAAAATAGGACAAGGTGCCCAATGGAGGTTGTAATGATTGGAAATGCCCAGAAGATGGTACTGGAGGTCAGGAAGACAATGGATACAGGTTTAATAGACTTGTTATGCTTGGGAGATTGAGTCTCGAAAGGCTAGGACTAATGGCCAGAAATGGTTTACCTAGGAGTAGAGAACCAATGCTAGAGGTTGATGATTGCCTATTGGCAATCCTAGAGTGACTTGTCAAAACAGGGCTGGGGAAGCAGCTGGGGGATGCTTAGACTGCTGTGGCTAGATCTAGACATAAGAAAGTAATTGGAATAGTTCAGAGTAACAGGGAGTGGTTTTCTGTCAAGGATTACCAGGTGACAATAAAGTGTCAGAGAATCAGAGTCAGAAGCCAGAAAAGAGCAGGAAAAATGGAAGAGGTGATGTCCATTGGTAGAGGACCATAACCTAAGCTGCATTTGAGAATCCATAAGGGCTGGTAATGCTGTCTGATAGTAGGAAATCACAGCTGTTCTGGAGGGCCCAGAGTCAGAAATAGGGGAATGCCAGAGATAGGAGTTAGAAGTTGAATCTAGGCACATGTTTGTCGAGCAACAGAAGCCAGTAACTGACATTATAGAAGCATCAGAGTGGCTTGGAGTGACTCAGAACAGCAGGGGCTGTAAGGAGCTTGTGCCATGAGGACTAGGTTAGCTTAGGGGTCAAATACCCAGAAGAGTGCAGGGTCATGGCAGTGTCATTGGTGTTCATATCCTGACAGCTGCCGCAAGAGATGGAATGAATTTCTGGAGATTTTGAAAGAATTACCCATGAGTGCCAAGCATGCAGGTGGTTTGAAGTTGAGTATTGAGAGTTAGTGGAGGCCAATCCTTATATGATGGCAAGAGAAGTGCAAGTGAGAGTATGAATATACTATTAAAACCTTTTCATCCTTCTTAAAGAGACTGTTAAAACCTATACCAAGACGAGTATACTTTTAACCAGTTCCTCTTGTAATTGAAAATCTTGACACTAGAGGTAGATCAGAACTCTGGATACTCCGGAGAATTCTGGGGAAATCTGGGAAGGGTTTCAATGGTCGAACGGAACTTGGCTTTACCTTATGGGATGCACCCTTGCACTTCTTTGTTGTCCTGATTTACATAGGTGTCAGGGTGGGTGACAAGGCCAGTCATGGGGGTAAGGCTTTATGACTCCTTTGAGGATATTGCATAGTCTCAGAGGTATTCCAGGGTAACCTGGAGGGTTGGAGTAAGCCCAAGAGCTCATGCAGTGTGAGGATGACAACAAGAGGGTTCTGGTGTTTTTGTCGATATTCATACTGAGGTACAAGAGGCAGAACTATCTAGGAGTGTAATAAAATAAGACAGGTGCAAGCTCAGAAGTGAAGCAGATGTCTAGGTATCTAGGAAACAAATGGAGATGTCGAGAAGACAATGTTCAATCATGTCAGACTGAAACTGAAGGATGACAGGATGAAACAGGGAAGAGCAAGGAACAGGAATGGAACAGGAATAGTAACAATGATGGTAATGGTAGCTGACTGGGAATGGTAATGGAGTTATAGTGGGAAGGTCTGGAGATGATGAAGGGGAACTAGGGTAGTACTTAACTAGAGCAGAGATAGACTGGAAGTGGGATGGGCAAAGTGGGAGTGGAAGTCCAGGGGAGCGTTTAATGCTGAGGGGTGGGAGTGGTAAGCTGGGTCGGAATGGGGTCAGAATGGGGTTGGAATTTGGGTTGGAGGTCCGGGATATGACAAATATACTCCAGGGGTACTCCAAATAACTCCAGAGTGAACAGGGCTTGGCTTCACCTTATGTAATGCACCCTTATGCTAGTACTGGGTACCCTGATTTACAGAGGGGTTGGAAACTATCAGAGGTCTGGGATAGGCCATAGGGCTTTTCCCAACAAGAAGTACAATATCAAGTCATGGAGTAAGTCATGAGATTTAGTGTAGGGTACAATGTCAAATTATAAGGCAGGAGGGGGTCTAAGGGGATCATAACATTGTGTTATGGTTGATATTCAAACTGAAGTACAAGATACAGAGCTACCATACTTATACCTTAGAGAGGTAGATTATCTAAGGAAGAAACAAAGATATGAAAGGAGTTGTCTCATAAGCAAAGCAGGTGCCAATGCATCCTGGATATGAATGGAGATGTCAAAGAAGACAATGTTGAATAATGTCAAACTGAAACTAAATGATGACAGGGAGAAGCAAGGCAGAAAGAAATAGGAACAGGAAGTGAGATCAGAGGAACTATGGAGTTGTATCAGAATAGTATGGAGTTAGCATAGGTAAAGTTGGAAACAATCATTAGATAGGAAAAGATGAAGGTAAAGGGAACTAGGAAATATGCAGCTTAAAGCATAAAAGCAACTGGAGTTGCATCAGAGATATAGTGAAGTTGACCTGTTGACACAGGATGTGACAATGCTTCAGAGATTGTTAAGGAATTTCATCTCTGTTATCCAAACAAACCTGGGCCATCATAATGGACCAACTGAGTAGTGAATCTAGTAATCTAGTTACAAGATCCCCTATCTACTCAAAGATTGCCTTTTCAACCTTTTCCTTGGTTCCATCATCTACTACAGAAATTTCACCAACTTTTGTGCAAAGCTCTGATAGCTCCACTGCTATCTTGTTAATCTTCCCATTCTTGCTCCCTGAACTTCCAGCTTCCCTGGTCTCTGCCACCTATGCCTTTCCCAATGCATCAACCAGCCACCTTAATAGCCAGTTCTTGCATTTTGCCTTCCACTGTACCTTTCTGCTCATGTTCCTTATCAATGCCTCTATCAGGTGACAGCCCTCAGCCATCTGCTAAAGACCCTCCTCTGTCTTTTTTGAGTCTGCCCTGCTACTGGGCACTCCTTTATCTCCTGCTTTTTATCTCTGCTTCCTCTCTGGCTTCTTCTGGCTGGTACAGTCACACCTTACCTTTGCCTTTATACAGGCAAGGCAAGACATTGACTTGCCCAGGCCCACCTTGTACTATAGCATCTGGTTGTTGCATCTCTGGCACCCCAGTCTCTTTTCTGCTCTCCTCTTGCCATTGCTGCTGCTTGACCCCACCTGGGCTTGGCAAAGTTCCTCCACCTAAACCAGGTTCAAGTACTAGGCCTTGACTGCATTTCTGGTACTTACCTGTTTCCAGACTGCCTCCACTGCCTTCCACACCTCCTCCACTTTCTTTCAAGTCTTCTTCTCTCTCCTTACCTTTCCTTACTGCTTCCACTCAGCATACTTTGTGTTGCCAAGCTCCTTTTCATTATTGATGCACTCCTCAAGGTGTTCATCAGACCAGATGTGAATATCAGTGAATGGAGACATAATGAAAGGAACTTGTGTGAAAGTCTCTGGGGTGATATTTGCTTTTATGGGTTTCTGGCCAGCTAAACTCTGATGCCTGCTCTGCTTACTTATTAATTGAGAGCACATGCTTAATAGTCTTGAGGGATTCAGGCCTTAAGAAAGGAATACTATTATATCTCATGCCAATGAATCAACTTCACTATGTCTCCAGTGCAACTTTGATTGCTTTTATGCTTTAAGCTGTGTATTTCCTGATTCCCTTTATCTCCATCCTTTCCTACCTAATATTAATTACAACTTTACCTACACTAACACCATATCATCCCAATATAACTCTGTAGTTCCTTCAATTTCACTTTCTATTCCTGTCCCTTTCTGTCTTACCTCTTCCTGTTATTATTTAGTTTTCAGTTTGATATTATTTAATGTTGTCTCCTCTGACATCTCCATTCATATCCAGGATGCATTGGCACCTGCTTCACTTATGAGACAACTCCTTTTATATCTCCATTACCTTCTTAGATAATCTGCTCTCTGAGGTATAAGTACTGTAGCTCTGTATCTTGTACCTCAGTTTGAATATTGACCATAACATGATGTTATGATCCTTCTTAACCCCCTCCTGCTTCATGACTTGACATTGTATTCTATACTAAGTCTCACAACTTACTTCACAACTTGACATCATATCTCTTAGTGGAAAAGCCCTATGGCCTATTCTGGACCTCCAACAGTTTCCAATCCCTCCATAAATCAGGGCACCTGGTACTAGCATAAGGGTGCACCACATAAGGTAAAGCCAAGCCCTGTTCACTCCAGAGTTATCCAAAGTATCCCTGGAGTATGTCACAACTTTATAACAAGAAGCCAAAGAAAGGATATTTTCCTTTTGAGCAGAGAAGATGGAATATTGTTATACCCTGTACCTCCAATCCAATTCTGACCTGGCTTATGACTATTAAAGCACTATACTGTAATATGAGTTCATGAGGACTCCAGTTGGCATTGTACAAGACTAAAGTGATATCTACCTGTAATATAAGTCTATGAAGACTGTACTGTATTAGTAAGGTACTATATATGATGTGCTGCATTGGCTTACCTTTAGTTGGCATTGTATGAGACTGGAGAAGAGGTACAATGGGCATGTGTGGGTCAATGTATGTAGTTCATTCTAATATGGTAATCTAATATACTGTTATAAAGTTGTGACATACTCTGGGGGTACTCTGGATAACTCCAGAGTGGACAGAGCTTGGCTTCACCTTATATGGTGCACCCTTATGCCAGTACTGGGTGCCCTGATTTACAGAGGGGTCAGAAACTGTTGAAGGTCCAGGATAGGCTGTGGGGCTTTCCTAATGAGAGATATGATATTAAGTTATAAGATAGGTTATTGTTAAAACTTTCCATCCTTTTTAAAGAGACTGTTAAAACCTATACCAAGATGAGTATACTTTTAACCAGTTCCTCTTTTTTAAATGAAACCCTTGATGCTGGAGGTAGATTAGAACTCCAGGTGCTCCAGAGAATTCTGGGGAAATCTAGGAAGGATTTCAATGGTCAAATGGGACTTGGCTTCACCTTATGGGGTATGCCCTTGCACTTCTCCATTGTCTCAATTTACATAGATGTCAGGGTGGGTGATAAGGCTGTCTCTATGCTCAACAGAAGGGACAGGCAGGACAAGGAGAGTCAAGCCTAGTCATGGAGGGTGAGGCTTTATGACTCCTTTGAGGATATCATGTAGTTTCAGAGGTATTCCAGAGTAACCTGGAGGGTCAGAGTGAGCTCAAGGGCTCATGCAGTGTGAGGATGATAACAAGAGGGTTCTGGTGTTTTTGTTGATATTCATACTGAGGTACAAGATACAGAACTACAGTACTTATACCTTAGAGAGGCAGAACTATCTAGAAGTGTAACAAAATAAGACAGGTGCAAACTCAGAAGTGAAGCAGATGTCTAGATATCTAGGAAACAAATGGAGATGTCAGGAAGACCATGTTCAATCATGTCAGACTGAAACTGAAGGGTGACAGGATGAAACAGGGGAGAG
>JBBPKN010001734.1:0-12783 GCA_038089275.1 Pulveroboletus cf. rosaemariae | reverse complement strand
TTCAGCCATTGGCTATTCTCATGGTGTCTTCTCTTCTTTTTGATCCCCGTCCAGGGTCCATGGGAATTCTCCCATCAGGGTCTTGGTCTGTGCACATATACCCAACCTATATAAACTGTAGCATATCGTCTCAAGACTCCCCAGTCTTGAGCACTTGTACCTCTAGTGCAGTTGTCTCACTCGTACTCCTAGTCTCTCTATCATCCATTTCTTATCATCACCGTTCATCAACACTGTCAACCAAAAGCCCCTAGATTAGGGTTTATTGTCATCATTTACACCATAACCGACACCAAATGTAACACTTGCTCAAGACTTCATACTAGTCTTCGGGCTTCAAACCGAGAAACCATAAGCACCCCATGAGAAGAGATTTTCCCTGGGGATACAAGGAACAATTAAAGGATTTCATTGTTGAGGCATCTTTGGGATTCAAGGATGATGAATTCGGGAGGCTCTCATTTCAGAGACGATTCGACACATTTGACGAGCAGACACAAAAAGATTTCACAGCTAGCAGAGGAAGAGACCGGAAGGTAGCAGCATCGGAAAGATTAAAGACACTCCACCCTTCAACCACACTCAAAAACGTAAACCGTCATTCACAGACAATCGCCCACTGTGTCAGCCCCCTTCAATCAAATACAGTTCACCGAACCAAACAACTCGTCCAGTTCGCCAGAAATCAACGAACCGGAATTAGGATCCATACTCCTGGACCAGCCAGCACACCGGTACCCCAGTTCCCCAGGCCTGTCACACCACCAACTGCTCTTCCGGCCATCGACCCCTACGCAGACATTTGGGACTATGGATACTGGCGATATGATGAGAGGACTGGCAGAAGAACTTTCCAAGATGGGCACATTGAGGAAGATTAGAGACCCCGGGATGTGGAACGGAGACAAGGCCAAGTGGAGGAAGTGGTTCGCACTTCTCTCTATTTGGGTGGTAGAACAGGAGTGGAAGACGAATCGGCAACAATGTGCCACGGTACTATCACAACTGAAAGGAAAGGCTGAGGGATTTGCGCAAATCACCCTCAAAAAATATATCAGTGCAGAAACTGAATACGATAGTCAGGGAAGGCAGAAGGGAGATGGAGCCTGGCCGGACTTTGGAGGTATCACCATGGAGATGAGGGCATACTTCCGAATACAGGAAATGGCACACGATGCCATGAAAAGGCTAGAGGGATTAAGGCACGGGAACTCAATAGATGAGTATCTGCAGGCCTTTAAGGTACTAAGGAAGGATGCAGGTATAAGCTTGGAACATGCTGCCAAGCTTCTAAGGGAACAGGTGCACTACCAAGTGTACCAACAAGCAATCATGCAAGGTATCAAGGACGACTTCTTTGATTTTACCAAGCAGATGCGAACAATCGGTAGAGGGTTCGAGCATATGGCCATAGAAAGGGCTGCTTCCTGATTCCAAAGCCATTTCCAACCTCCTCATGGTCTCCCCACAAACAATTATCAGCCGACTCCGAGGTTTACCAACACAGGCATTCAACCGGGCAGAGGAGCCCCTATGGATGTAGATCGGCAAGGAGCAGCTCCCGTCACTACACAGGCCCACACCTGCTACAAATGTGGCAAGCCTGGTCATATGGCCAGAGACTGCAGAGGGCAGTTTAACCCCTCAGCCCTCTGACCATCAAATAACTTTGGAAGGGGTCAACAGCAACCAGCACAAAGGCAACAAGGGGCCCAAGTGCAATTTGTCCAACCAATTAGATATGGAGAGTTCTCGCCACCGGACAAGAATGGATGGCAGATGGCAGAACCCACTGGCATCGGTCCAGTATATAATATGGTGGATGCCGCCCGTTTCCAAGAGATCCCGGCTGCTTCATGGGGAAGCATGGATGAGGCTAGGGCATACTTCCAAGACCTGTTTGAAATAGAACGGAAGCACAAGGAGGCGGGAAAAGAGTAGGGAAACCTGAGAGGTTAGAATCAGGAATCCCAGTATGCAGTTCTTTCTACTTTCCTTCTTCATTCAATGTGTCTACGATGAAATGGAATAAGATTCCTTCCGTGATGGCATCTCTATCGAGCATGGCCCCAGAAGTAGGGTGCTTAATTCCATCAGAAAATATTAACGGACAATTGTTTGCTATAGGAAGCGAAGAAAGAAAAGATCTAGCCAAATTATTTAATCGAAAGCAAAGAGACAAATTAGGTGTAAGTGTAAAAATTGATGGTGAAGTAAAAGGAAAAAACAGATTAAAAATGGAATCATGTGGTCTAACATTTGCTATTATTGACTCAGGAGCATCAGTAACATTTATAGATCAGAAGTTCATGTGGAAACATGGACTTCATGAAAAGAATATGCCAAGACCTCTAACTGTATACAATGCTGATGGAACAGAAGGATTCATTGGTAAGATCACTACTTACGTGATTATTTATATAGCAATAAAGGGAGCAAATGGGCAATGGCATTGGGAAAGAAGCCTAGCTTATGTCTCATCCCTGGGATCACTTGATCTTCTCATAGGTTTTGATTGGTTCACAAGGCACAACCCAGATATTGACTGGGTAAACAAAAAGATTAACTTCTCTAGATGTACAGCAGACTGCGAATCACACCTTATGGCAAGAAAGGTAACCACAGAAGAACAAACACAACTACAAAAGGAAGTACCAAAGGAGCTGTGGGAATTTTTACCTGTTTTCTCACAGCATGAATCGGAATGCATGCCAACCTGAAAACCCTTGGATCATGCAGTAGATCTAAAGGAAGACTTTATTCCTAAAAAGGGTCATATCATTCCCCTTTCAAATGAAGAAATGAAGGAAGTACGAGAATTCGTCGACAAGGAGATGAAAAAAGGATACATACGATCTTCCAAATCTCTGCAGATGTCCCCAGTATTCTTTATTGGGAAGAAAGATGGTGGAAAATGAATGGTGATTGACTACCGCTACTTGAACGAATATACAATCAAGAATAATTATCCATTACCTCTCATTCCAACACTGATTGATAGGTTAAATGGAGCAGACATGTTCACCACCCTAGACTTGCGATGGGGTTACAACAATATTTGCATGAAGGAAGGCGATGAATGGAAAGGAGCCTTCACAACACCAATTGGCACTTATGAACCGTTGGTAATGTATTTTGGCATGTGTAACTCACCAGGAACATTTCAGGCCATGGTGAATAACATTTTCCACGATATGTGGGAACATGTTGTCATTTACATCGATGACATCATGATCTTTACACGAGACAAGAACCGAAATCAACACCTAGAAATCGTTGCGGAAGTACTAGGTCATCTTCATGACCACGACCTCTTTCTTAAACCATCAAAGTGTCATTTTGTGCAAAACCAGGTTGATTACCTGGGAATGGTTGTGTCTAAAAAGGGGGTACAGATGCAACTCAATAAAACCAGTGCAGTTCGAAATTGGCCTATCCCAAGAACCGTTAAACAAGTTCAAGCCTTTCTCGGACTAGCAAATTATTATCACAGATTTGTTCCACATTTTGCAGATATAGCCCGCCCCCTCAATTCCCTTACCAAAAAAGATGCCAAGTTCGAATGGACAATGGAGTGCATGACAGCCTTCGTTTGTCTAAAGGACATCCTCACCTCCAAACCCCTCCTTTGTTATCCCGACTCTTCTAAACCGGTTCAGATCGAAACAGATGCTTCAGATGTCGCTATTGGAGCAGTCATATCATACCAACAAGATGATGGTCTCTGGCGACCAGCTGCTTATATCTCCCACTCTTTCGATGCAGCTGAATTAAACTACCCTATTTATGATAAGGAACTCCTCGCAGTCATTCATGCACTCCGTGATTGGTGTCATTATTTAATTGGCAGAGATTCTTTTGAGATCTGGACAGATCACAAGAACCTCAAATATTGGAAAAAGCCCCAAGATTTATCTCCTCGTCAGGCAAGGTGGCAGGCCGCCCTCGCCAAATTTAATTTCAAGATGTGTTATAAACTGGGTTCAACAAACGGAAGAGCGGATGCTTTATTCTGACAACAGGACCATTTCACAAATAAACTGGAAAATAATAAACAAATCGTCATGCTTCCCCCTCATCTTTTCAATTGTTTCATTTCTTTTTCTTCTTCTTTCTTTTCTAGTGTACAACAAGCATCCATCGACCTTCAGCTCTCTGATTCCTGGTGTTATAGTCCAGAGAGCAAGGTTTATTTAAACAACCGAAACCAAGTATTTATTCCCGAACCATTATGTTTAGAAGCACTTAATCTTTTTCACTCTTCTTCATTGGGCAGACATGCAGGACAAAACCGCACCAAACAACTTTTATCTCACTATTATTATTGGCCTGGGCTCAAGGAAGACGTCGCAACTTTCATTTCACACTGTTCTACATGTGCAATGTCTAAGGGTCCAGAAGCCATTATTCCTATTAAACCCCTTCCTATTGCATCTACCCCATGGGCAGATATATCTATCGATTTCATCACCAGACTTCCTAAATCAAAAGGTTTCAATGCCATCATGGTGGTAGTAGACCGTTTCTCAAAAGAAGTTGTTTTTATTCCATGCCTTTCATCTCTTTCTTCTCTTTATGTAGCAGAATTATTTAGGGACAACGTATGGTCGAGACATGGTCTCCCAACCTCTATTGTCTCGGATCGAGGACCGCAATTTGTTTCAGAGTTTTCTAGACAGCTGAACGAGATTCTTCAGATCAAGCAGAAGATCTCTACAGCTTATCATCCACGAACGGACAGACAAACGGAGTGGATTAACTGGGAACTAGAACAGTATTTAAGGAACTTTATTGCCAAGCGACAGGAATTATGGGCAGACTGGATTAAAATAGCGGAATATCACCATAATAACTCTTATTCGACATCCACCAAAACCTCACCCTTCGAAATCACCAAAACCTACCATCCTAGACTTGGTTTCGAAGCTCCATCCTCCACTCATCCCTCATCCCACTTCCTTCGCGAAATGGCAAAGTCATTTAAAGACGTGCAAGAGGCTTTAAAGGAAATGCAAGAAAGAATGACAAAACAAAACACCACAATGCTCCCTTTGTACACTAAAGAGCAGCAAGTTCTTCTTTCTACAAAGAATCTAATGCTTCCTTATCCATCAAAAAAGCTTACTAAACGATGGATCAGCCCATTTACCATTATCGACATCATTCCACATGCTGTTCGCCTCAAACTCCCCTTCATGATGCGCATTCACCCAACTGTAAATATTTCACGCATCAAACCCTATCTCCTATCGCTCTGCGGGCAGGACATACTCACCCCTGATCCAATATTGGTTACTGAAGAAGGACATGAGGAATACAAGGTTGATCACATTGTTGACTCTCGTATTCGTAAGGGCAAGTTGGAATATCTAGTTCATTGGACTGGATATGGAGAAACTGATCATACCTGGCAAACAAAGGACGATTTAGCAAACTTTCCTGATCTCATTACCGAATTCCACAAGTTACACCCTTCTGCCCCTCGTCGACTCTTCACCACCGATCTCTCCACTTTTCATTCACTATTTAAACCCTATGAAAACCACACTGAAATGAGTGCTCTCTTCGTGTCTCGTCTGGAATCCGAGACCTAAAAAGGGGGTAGTGTTATAGTCCGCTTTTTTCAACTTTTGATCACGTGACTTTATCTTATCTTTCCATGTGGTTATCTAATCTTTTATCTTATCAGGGCACATGTTGGGTCACATGACTGGTCTAGACCCAGGGCATAGGGTTAGCCTCATGTCTTCCAGCCCCTTTTCATTTCTGTCTCTCTTCCATTTCAGAAGCACCGAGCCCTTTCAGCCATTGGCTATTCTCATGGTGTCTTCTCTTCTTTTTGATCCCCGTCCAGGGTCCATGGGAATTCTCCCATCAGGGTCTTGGTCTGTGCACATATACCCAACCTATATAAACTGTAGCATATCATCTCAAGACTCCCCAGTCTTGAGCACTTGTACCTCTAGTGCAGTTGTCTCACTCGTACTCCTAGTCTCTCTATCATCCATTTCTTATCATCACTGTTCATCAACACCATCAATCGAAAGCCCCTAGATTAGGGTTTATCGTCATTGTTTACACCGTAACTGACACCGAACGTAACACTCAGTATAAATATTGACAAAAACACCAGAACCCTCTTGTCATCGTCCTCACACTGCATGAGCCCTTGGGCTCACTTTGACCCTCCAGGTTACTCCAGAGTACCTCTGAGGCTATGCAATATTCTCAAAGGAGTTGTAAAGCCTCACCTCCATGACTAGGCTTAACTCTCCTTGTCCTGCCTGTCCCTTCTGTTGAGCATAGAGACAGTCTTATTATCTACCCCAACATCTATGTAAATCGGGACAATGGAAAAGTGCAAGGGCATACCCCATAAGGTAAAGCTGAGTCCCATTTAACCATTGAAACCCTTTCTAGATTTTCCTGGAACTCTCTGGAGCACTCCGAAGTTCTGATCTTCTATTAAAACCTTTCCATTCTTCTTAAAAAGACTGTTAAAACCTATATCAAGATGAGTATACTTTTAACCAGTTTTTCTTGTAATTGAAAACCTTGACGCTGGAGGTAGATCAGAACTCTGGGTGCTCTGGAGAATTCCAGGGAAATCTGGGAAGGGTTTCAATGGTCAAATGGGACTTAGCTTTACCTTATGGGGTGTGCCCTTGTACTTCTCTGTTGTCCCAATTTATATAGGTGTTGGGGTGGGTGACAAGGCCAGTCATGGGGGTGAGGCTTTACAACTCCTTTGAGGATATCGCGTAGTCTTGGAGGTATTCTGGGGTAATCTGGAGGGTCAAAGTGAGCCCAAGGGCTCATGCAGTGTGAGGATGATGACAAGAGGGTTCTGGTGTTTTTGTTGATATTTGTACTGAGGTACAAGATACAGAACTACAGTACTTATATCTCAGAGAGGCAGAACTATTTAGAAGTGTAATGAAATGAGACAGGTGCAAGCTCAGAAGCAAAGCAGATGTCTAGATATCTAGGAAATGAATGGAGATGTTGAGAAGACAATGTCCAATCATGTCAGACTGAAACTGAAGGGTGACAGGATGAAACAGGGGAGAGCAAGGAACAGAAATGGAACAGAAATAGTAACAATGATGGTAATGGTAGCTGACTGGGAATGGTAACAGAGTTATAGCAGGAAGGTCCAGAGATGATGAAGGGAAACTAGAGTAGTACTTAACTGGAGCAGAGATAGACTGGAAGCAGGATGGGTGGAGTGGGAGTGGAAGTCCAGGGGAGTGTTTAATGCTAAGGGACAGGAGTAGTAAGCTGGGTCAGAATGTGGTCAGAATTTGGGTTGGAGGTCTGGGATATGACAGTATCCCCCTCTTAGGCCTGAATCCTTGAAGGCCATTGGCCTAGGATGCGAAGGGTACGGACATGTGATCTGCGATAGTGTGGAGATGGGCACATGACTGTATTTAGTTACAATGGGGTGGAAGAGCGGAGTTTTTCAGCTCACTCATGAATAAAAACAGGGACTTCAACAGTAGCTTGTCCTTCCTTCATTACAACAATATGGCCTCATTCAAAGATCTCCTGGGCTGGGCCAACAAATGTATCATGGAGTGTGCTGACAATGACAAGGCGTTGGGTGATGCCAAATACACCGAGCACAAGAGGCACATGAAGGTGAGGAAGAAGAAGGAATAAAGAAGGGTGGAAGAGGCCCAGAAAGCGGCAGAGGAGGCTGCCTGAAGGCAGGCTGAGGAGGCCGAGAGGGTTCAGAGGATGGCAGAGACAGCTGCCCAAGAAAAGGTGTGTACCATGGTTGTTATTCCATGAGTAGTGCCACTGATGATCACAGGTGGCATGAGTGCAGGCCCAAGTGGGGCCCAGCAATGGCAAGGAAAAGCAGAGGGTGGAGGAGGCACTGGTGTGCTGGAGGTGTGTGGATAGAGGAATGGAGTGCAAGGTGGGCATGGGGAAGTCTATGTCATGCTTGGCCTGTCAAGAGGCCAAGGCAAGGTGTGAATGCCCTGGGGAGGAAAAGCCAATGTGAAAGTGGTGTTAGAGGGGTGTGGAGGAGGAGCAGCCTGAAAAAAGGGCTCGTTCAGAGGGAACAGAGGGTGGTGCCAAGCAGGTGGCAGAGGGCTGTCACCTGCTGGTGGCAACCATATGGGAGGTAGGGGAGTGGGTGATGTGGGAGATAAGGAGGGAGAACCAGCTGCTAGTGCGGCTGGTCAACATCCTTGATCCCATATGGAAGGTAGGCAGAGAGAATGTGGAGAGTGGGCTGGAAGATGGCAAAGAGGAAGAGGTGGTGGGAGAGGTAGCAGAGCTCAGGACAGGAATCCAGGAGGGGGCAGAAATGGATGATGAGGAAGACATAATGGTACTAGAGTAGTGTAGTAGCTACTCCAGTTGTCTTCTGAAGTGAAGGCTTCAAGCCTTGAGTGAATAAGTTTGGAGAACATTTGGAGGAAGTTCAGAAGATAAGGTTCCCACAAATTATAATAACCTGTCAAAAAGAAATCTCATAACCAGGTAAGTGATACCTTGGGTGGTCATGGGCAATAAGGAGGACAAATGGACAGCCAAGAATGAATGGAAGAGATAGCTGAATTTCCCAAAGGGGCAAGATTAAAACCTGATGTAAAAATGGTTGCTTCTGCCATAAGGACAGGGAAACTGAAGAGGAACAAAGGGTAGAAGTGGAGAGTTTCGGGGCTTCAGAATAATGTCCAGAGGGAAAATCAGAAATTGGACTAGAGTCTGATAGTCAGATGACAACCAAAAAATGTCTGAAGAGTCAGATCTAGGGTAAGGTTGAGGGAGGTTCATGTACTTCCAAAGGGAACTAAGCATGATGATTGAGAGCGAATGGATTCTGTACTTGGTTAGAGTTGGGGTTAGCGCAGAGTTGGCTTAAGGAAGATAAAGTCCCAAGGAAACAGTTGGTGCTCATTTTCCCACTTTATCATGGCTAAATTCCCAGATCTTTACTTCTGGTCGGATAATCAGCTCACTTTTCATCCCAATAATGAAATGGCCCTCATAATGGCCAAGAATCAGGAAAGGAGGAGGTGCAGAGTCGAGGCATACAAGGCTGGTACCTCAACGGAAATAGGGGGAGCAAACTCTAGCCAAAGAAATAGGGGCAGGGTATAGGTCAGAATGGTGGAAAAAGTCTGGAACCTTACTACCCTTAATAAGGCAGCCCAAGGAGTTGGTATGACAGGGGATGGATTGGTTGCCAATGCAATCTGTGAGATTGGTGGGCTGATTCATCAGGACTTAAGGGAGCAGAACAGGCTCCTTCATAACCTGGTCAAGATCCAGATGGAGGAGGGCCGCCAGAAAGAATATCTCAGGGCAGGGTCTGGCATTCATGTAAGTGATCATAATGCTTAGCAGGGGGGGTGCAGAGGTCAGGGGGCCAGAGAGGAGATGAGGGTTTTTGTGGCTGAACTCAGGGCTGGAATAAAGCCAGAGAATATCATGGTGGGGGCCAGAGAAGATCCAGAGGAGTGAATGTTCTGCTGAGAGTAGCTTGCTGGCCTTGCCTTCTAAACACAACAGATGTTTGTATACAGGTTGAATTGCATGTCATCTTTGTGTAGCAACTAGGGGAAGGAGGTGGGCTACTCTGGGAAAAGCCAAAGATAACCAGAAACAATTGGGGCTGGGTATAGTCAACATAGGTAGGAGTCAGGTACTGCACTAGTGGTAAGGTGGTCAGAGGAGGCAATTGGCGCAGAGCACGTCTGGTCATTGCATGAAGGTAGACAGTTGACCAGGTGGCCTGGGTACTGTGGCAAAAGGGACTGGGGAGAGACTGGAGAATGGAGAGAAAGGCAAGTATAAGGGGAACCAGATTGCTAGGTGCGAGCAGCAGTACCCAGTGTGGTCACTAGATGATATCCCCGCCTCAAGGTTGATGTCCCATTGTCAACTAGGAGACAGCCAGGAAAGGTGCCAGGGGCAGTGCAAGGCAGAGCAGAAGAGGTCCGGAAGGATCTGGAGGGATAGGAGGGGAGCCGGAAGAAAAGGTCCACCAAAGAATGGGTGCAAGAATGGGAAGGTCCCAAGGGAAGCAGGAAGAGCAGAAAAATCCCCAAAGAAGAAGAAGACCCCAGGGAAATGAAAGAACAAGTCCTGGACAGCAGGGCAGAAGAAACAGAAATGGAAGGCAAAGAGGTATGGAGCTGTTGAAACAAGGCTGGAAAAACAAGGACTTCCCAAGGCAAATAACGGGGGGTGCAGAAGGGTTCTGAAGAAAGGGGCAGTGTTCCCAGAAGATGCAGAAGCAGAAACATTGCCCAGAAAGGGAGACATAGAACAAAAGAAGTCCTAGAAGACACAGAACTGCAGAAGACCTACTAGGAAAAAATACCCAGGGAAAACAGAAAGACAGGTCCTGAGACAATATTCAGGACAGAAGGAATTACCCATGAGCAGGAAACAGAGTTGTCAGAAACCATGGCCAAAGAGCAAGGATTTCCCAGACAAGAGATGGAGAGGTGCAGAACAATTCCACCAAACAGTTAGAAGGAATCCAAGCAGAGAACTGTAGCAAACTGAAACAACACTCAACCAACCACAAGCAGGGAGGAATGGTAAGCACGGTGCAGTCATGATGGAAGTGTGAACCTTCCAAGGAGATGGAAGAGGATGGAGATGCCTGGAGGAGGCAAGAGGCTTTTGGTGTGCAAGACAAAACACAGGGCACAGCAGAGAGTAGAAAAGAGGGGTGGTGCTTCTGAAGCCTGGTTATTCAGCAAGGTGGGTGTATCTTGGCTGCGAGGATAAGGAGTGGGTGGCAGAGATGCCAAGTGCAACAAAGAACAACAGTCTACTGCTTCAAGTTTAGAGGGGGGTGAAGGCAGACAGAGGTCTTCTTAGGCAACAGTGTCATAATTACCAGAGCATGACAATAAGAGCTGTGGTTCAAGATCAGAGTTAGCTGAGACTGGAGTGGTATGGAGCTATGGGGGTGCACGGGATGCTGGCATGTGGTATTCAGTGAACAGATGAGGTACTACTCAATATCTGGGGTCAACAGACCACAGTGGGTGAGTTAGTGGTGTCCTAGAATCAGTGAACACAAACCATCCAGCAGAGGGTGATGCTAGGCATCAACAAAGTGAAGCCAACAGTCTTGTAGTGTTCATGGAGGTCTGGTAGCTTGAGCAGAAGAGGTGAAATTGAAAAAGCAGAAGTGAGTGGAAAGGTCAGAGTATTGGGGCTTCCAAATCCAAAATAGGACAAGGTGCCCAATGGGGGTTGTAATGATCAGAAATGCCCAGAAGATAGTGCCAGAGGTCAGGAAGACAATGGGTACAGATTTAATAGACTTGTCATGCTCAGGAGATTGAGTCTCAAAAGGCTAGGATTGATGGCCAGAAATGGGTTGCCTAGGAGTAGAGAACCAACACTAGAGGTTGATGATCACCTATTGGCAATCCTGGAGTGACTTGTCAAGATGGGACTGGGGAAGTGGCTGGGGAATGCTTAGACTGCTGTGGCTAGATCTAGGCATAAGAAAGTGATTGGAATAGTCCAGAGTGATGGGGAGTGGTTTTCCATCAAGGATTACCAGGCAACAATAAAGTGTCAGAGAACTGGAGTCAGAAGCTGGAGAAGAGCAGGAAAAATGGAGAGAGTGACGCCCATTGGTAGGGGACCATAATCTAAGCTGCATTCAAGGATCCATAAGGGCTGGTGATGCTATCTGATAGTAGGAAATCACAGCTGTTCTGGAGAGCCCAGAGTCGGAAATAGGGGAATGCCAGAGATAGGAGTTAGAAGTTAAATCTAGGCACATGTTTGTTGAGCAACAGGAGCCAGTGACTGACATCATAGAAGTGTCAGAGTGGCTCAGAGTGACTCAGAACAGCAGGGGCTATAAGGAGCTTGTGCCATGAGGACTAGGTTAGCTTAGGGGTCAAATATCCAGAAGAGTGCAGAGTCATGGCAGTGTCATTGGTGTTCATATCCTGACAGCTGACACAAGGGATGGAATGAAGTTCTGGAGATTTTGGAAGGATCACCTGTGAGTGCCAAGCATGCAGGTGGTTCAGAGTTAAGTATTGAGAGTCAGTGGAGGCCAATCCTTATGTGATGGCAAGAGAAGTGCAAGTGAGAGTACGAATATACTGTTAAAATCTTTCCATCCTTCTTAAAAAGACTGTTAAAACCTATACCAAGACAAGTATACTTTTAACCAGTTCTTCTTGTAATTGAAAACCTTGATGCTGGAGGTAGATCAGAACTCCAGGTGCTCTGGAGAATTCCAGGGAAATCTGGGAAGGATTTCAATGATTGAACAGGACTTGGCTTCACCTTATGAGGTGCACCCTTGCACTTCTCCATTGTCCTGATTTACATAGGTGTTGGAGTGGGTGATAAGGCCAGTCATGGGGGTGAGGCTTTACAACTCCTTTGAGAATATTGCGTAGTCTCAGAGGTATTCTGGAGTAATCCGGAGGGTCAGAGTGAGCCCAAGGGCTCATGCAGTGTGAGGATGATGACAAGAGGGTTCTGGTGTTTTTGTTGATATTTGTACTGAGGTACAAGATATAGAACTACAGTACTTATATCTCAGAGAGGCAGAACTATCTAGGAGTATAACAAAATGAGACAGGTGCAAGCTCAGAAGCAAAGCAGATGTCTAGGTATCTAGGAAATGAATGGAGATGTCAAGAAGACAATGTCCAATCATGTCAGACTGAAACTGAAGGGTGACAGGATGAAACAGGGGAGAGCAAGGAACAGAAATGGAACAGAAATAGTAACAATGATGGTAATGGTAGCTGACTGGGAATGGTA
>JBBPKN010001733.1:0-12788 GCA_038089275.1 Pulveroboletus cf. rosaemariae | reverse complement strand
CTAGATAGTTCTGCCTCACTGAGGTATAAGTACTGTAGTTTTGTATCTTGTACCTCAGTACAAATATCAACAAAAACACCAGAAAACCCTCTTGTCATTGTCCTCACTCTGCTCAAGCCCTTGGGCTCACTCTGACTCTCCAGGTTACTTTGGAGTACCTCTCAAGCTATGTGATATTCTTGAAGAAGTCATAAAGCCTTACCCCCATGACTAGGCTTGACTCTCCTTGTTCTGCCTGTCCCTTCTGTTGAGCATAGAGACAGCCTTCTTACCTATTTCTGACATCTATGTAAATCAGGACACCAGAAAAGTGCAAGGGCACACCACATAAGATGAAGCCAAGTTCCATTCAACCATTGAAACCCTTCCTAGATTTCCCCAGAGCCCTCCAGAGCACTCTGGAGTTCTGACCTACCTTCAGCATTAAGGGTTTCATTCAAAAAGGAACTGGTTAAAAGTATACTTGTCTTGGTATAGGTTTTAATAGTCTTCTTTTATTGAAATGAAAGTTTTAACAGTATTTTCATACTCTCACTTGCACTTCTCTTGCCTTTACTTCAGAATTAGCCTCTACTGTCTCTCAACACTTAACTTCAAACCACCTGCATGCTTGGCACACTCACAGGTGATCCCTCCAAGATTTCTGGAACTTCATTCCATCTCTTGTGTCATCTGTCAGGATATGACCCCCAATAACACCATTACAACCTTGTGCTCTTCTGGGCATTTGACTTCTAAGTTAATCTAGTCCTCATGGCACAAGCCTCTTATAGCCCCTGATATTCCAAGTCACTCTGAGCCACCCTGATGATTCTACAACATCAGTTACTGGCCCCTGTCACTTGAAACATATGCACCTAGATTCAACTTCTAACTTCTGACCCTGGTATTTCTCTATTCCAGACTCCAGACTCTCCAGAACAGCTGTGATTTCCTACTATCATACAGTATCACCAGCCCTTATGGATCCTTGAATGCAGCTTAGATTATGGTTCCCTACTCATGAGCACCACTTCCTCCATTTTTTCCCATTCTTTTCTAGCAGCTGACTCCAGTTCTCTGGCACTTTGTTGTCACTTGGTAATTCTCAATGGAAAACCACTTCATATCACTCTGGATCATTCCAACCAATTTCTCATGCCTAGATCTAGCCATCACAGTCTAAGCATCCTCCAGCCATCTCCTGGCCCCTTCTTGACAAGTCACTCCAGGATTATCAATAGGCAGTCATTAACCTCTGGCATCTGTTCTCTACTTCTAAATGACCCATTTCTGGCTGTTGGTCCTTGCCTTTCAAGATCTGTTCTTTTGAGCATAACAAGTCTATTAAACCTGCATCCCTTGTCTCCCCAATCTCCAGCACCACTCTTCTGTGCACTTCTGATCATTATGACCCCCATTAGGTACCTTGTCCTATTTTGGATTTGGAAGCCCCAATACTCTGACCTTTCTGCCCACTTTCACTTCTTCTGACCCCTCACTGTTTCTTTTGAGTTCACCTCTTCTGCTCAAGCTATTGGATCTCCACACATTCTACAAAGACTGTTGGCTTCACTCTGTTGATGCCTAGTATCACCCTCTGCTGGATGGTTTGTATTTACTAATTCTAGGACACCACTAACTTGCCCACTGTGGTCCATTGACCCTGGGTATTGAGTAGTACCTCATCTGTTCACTGGATAACACTTGCCAGCATCCTGTGCACCCCCTGTAGCTCTGTACCACTCCAGTCTCAGCTAACTCTGATCTTGAACCACAGCTCTTGTTGTTATGATCTGGTAGTTATGACTCTGTTGCCTAAGTGTGTGGTTGTTTCTGTGTTGCTCTGCTCTCTGTAGCAGGCCAGTTTCATTTGTTGATACATCTACCAGGAAGATACCTCCATTTGCCTCTGACCTTCTCCAAACTTGTAGCATTAGATCCTTTATTCTTTGTTGCCTGTGGCACCTCTGCCACCTGTTTTCTTATCCTTGCAGCTAAGGTATACCCACCTTGCTGACCAATCAGGCTTTAGAAGCACCACCCCTCTTCCTCTGCACCCCACTGCACTCCCTGCATTTTGTCTTGCATGCCAAAAGTCTCTTGCCCCCTTTGGGCATCTCTGTCCATTTCTGCCTCCCTGGAAGGTTCACACTTCCATCATGACTATGCTGTGATTACCCTTTCCTTCCCTACTTGCAGTTGTTTGAGTGTTGTTTTGATTCACTATGGTTCTCTGCTTGGATTTCTTCTGTATGGCACTACATTGTTTTATGTGCCACCTCCCTATAATCCCATGCTGTTGGTACCCTTTGTCCCCTTATGGGAGACCTGTTTGGCAGAATTGTCTCCACATCTCTCCATCTCTTGCCTGAGAAATCCTTGCTCTTTGGACATGGTTCCTGACAACTCTGTTCCCACTTGTGGGTATTTCCTTCTTTTCTGAATGTTATCTCAGGACCTGTCCTTTAGTGTTCCCTGGGTATTCTTTTCCTGGTAGACCTTCTGCTCTTCTGTGTCTTCTGGAAATTCTTTTGTTCTGGGTATTTCTTTCTTGGCAACAATTCTGCTCTTCTGCATCTTTTGGAAATGCTGCTCATTTCTTTGAAACACTTCTGAACCCCTCCATTGTTTGCCTTGGGAATTCCTTGTTCTTCTGGCCTTGTTCTGATAACTCTGTTTCTCTTTGCCTTCCATTCCTGTTCCTTCTGACCTGTCATCCAGGACTTGTCCTTTTATTTTCCCTGGATCCTCCTTCCCCTTTGAGGATATTTCTGCTCTTCCTGCATTCTCTGGGACCTCCCCATTCCTGTGCCTGTCTTTTAGGTTGGCCTTTCCTTCCAGCCTTCTTTTCAACTTTCCAGATCCTTCTGGATATTTTTGGTTTCATGCCTTGCACTACCCTGGCCCCTTTCTTTTCTGTCTCCTAGTTGATGATGGGATGTCAACCTTGAGAAGGGGATAGCATCTAGTGACCACACTAGTAACCACTGCTCACACCTAGCAACCTGGTCCTCCTGCACTCTTGCCCTTTCCTCTGTTCCCACTCACCTCTCCAGTCCCTCTCTGGTCCCTTCTGCTGCAGTATCCAGGCCACCTGGTCAACCATCTACCTCTTTATGTAATGACCAGATGTGCTCTGCACCACTTGCCCCCTTCAACCACCCTTACCACTCATGCAGTGACTGACTCCTATCTATGTCAACTGTACCCATTCCTGATTATTTCCAGTCATCTTTGTCTCTCCTGAGTAGCTCACCTCCCTCCCATGCAATTCAATCAGTATATTGTCATTGTGTATACAGGAGGCAAGACCAGTGAGCAACCCTCAGTGAAACATTCACTCCTTTGGATTCTCTTTGACTGTCACTCTGCCATCCTCCCACTTGGCCTCAGCCTCGAGGTTGACAGGGATGACCCTTGGTCCCCCTGCCACAATATACCCAGCCTGATGACCTTTTGCCAGCTTGATCTTGACTAGGTCATAAAGGAGCTTGTTCTACTCCTTTATTTTTCAGCAAAGGCAACCACTGACCTCTCGAATGGTGTCTACAACCAGGTAGTCTCCCACAGACTCTGACCCTTCACCTTCCCTAACTGCTGAACTCCCAGATTGTATCCACTTCACCCCTCTGGCTACTTCTCCTGTGCCTCTGATCCCAGACCCCTGTCCTCCTGATGATCACATAGCATTCCTCCAATCTAAAACCATACAGCTGGCTATTCTCCTCCTCATATGCTCCAGATGTTTGGCCTGCATTAGGCCCACCTCATCAAGAGGACAAGGAGCTAGTTGTTCATCAGACCAGTATTGGAGCTTGCCAAATAAGAACATTAGGAATGGGATATGTCTTTGACATTTCTGCCCCTACCTGCTTTATCAGAATCTCACCCAACTCCAATTTAGCTCCGACCCCTAGCTGCACAATGAACTGTCTTGCTGGCAATCAGCACATTTCAGTTCCCTTTGGAGATAAAAAACCTTCCTCAACTTCATTCCTTCTCCACCCTAGATCCAACCTTCCCAACATTTGTTTTGTAGTCTCCATTTAACTATTGGACTCTAGTTTAATTTCTGACCTTCTCTCCAGAAGTCTTTCCAAAGTCCTGTGGCTTTCTACTTCTATCTCCTTCATTCCTTTTCAGTTTCTCTGTCCTTATGGCAGAAGCAACTGTTTTTGACATCAGGTTCTAATCTTATCCCTTTGAGAAATTTGACTATTTCTTCCATCCATTCTTGGCTGTCCTTTTGTCCTCCTTATTACCCCATGACCATCCAAGGTACCACTTGCCTGGTCATGAGATTTCATTTTAACAGGTTATTACAATTTGCAGAAACCTTACTTTCTGGACTTACTTTGCATTCTCTCCAAACTTATTCACTCAAGGCTTGAAGCCTTCACTTCAGAAGTCATTAACCCCCTTTTTTGTACCCTAATTTCCGGCCCCCCTGGATTATTTCTGAATCCTGACCTCTGTTACAAAGACAAACTAGAGTAATTACTTCACTACTCTAGTACCATTATATCTTTGTCATTGTCCCTTTCTGCTTCCTCCCAAACCCCCATCCTGAGCTCCATCACCTCTTCTGCCACCTCTTCCTCTTCACTGTCCTCCAGCCCACTCTCTGCATCCTCTCCACTTACCCTCCACATGGGATCAAGGATGTCAACCAGCCATGCTAGCAGCCAGTTCTCCCTCCTTATCTCCCACACCACCTGGCCCCTCACCTCCCATATAGTTGCCACCTGCTCAGCACTGCCCTCTGCTCCCTTTGAGTGAGCCCTCTTTTCAGGCTGCTCCTCCTCCACATCCCTCTGATGCTGTTTCTGCATCAGCTTCTTCTCCCCCAGGCATTTATACCTTGCCTTGGCCTCTTGACAGGCCAAGCACAATGTGGACTTCCCCAGGCCCACCTCACACTCCATTCCCCTATTCATGCACCTCTGGCATGCCAGTGCCTCCTCCACCCTCTGCTTCCCCTTGTTGTTGCTGGGCCCTGCTTGGGCCTGCACTTATGCCACCTGATGATTATCAGTTGTGCTATTCACAGGATAATGACCATGGTACTCACCTTTTCTTGGGCAGCTGCCTCTGCCATTCTCCAGGCCCTCTCAGCCTCCTTATCCATCCTCCAGGCCCTTTCAGCCTCCTCAGCCTGCCTTTGGGCAGTCTCCTCCACTGCCTTCCAGGCCTCTTCCACCCTCCTCTATTCCTTCTCCTTCCTTGCCTTTGTGCACCTCTTGTGCTCAGCATATTTGGTGTTGCTCAACACCTTATTATTGTTGATGCACTCTGTGATGTGTTCATTAGCCCAGGTGTTAAAACTTTCATCCCACTAAAAAGGAGACTGTTAAAACCTATATCAAGACAAGTATACTTTTAACCAGTTCCTTTTAAAATGAAACCCTTGATGCTGAAGGAAGATCAGAACTCTGGAGGGCTCCAGAGGGCTCCAGAAGAAATCTAGAAAGGATTTCAATTGTCAAACAGGACTCAGCTTCACCTTATGTGATGTGCCCTTGCACTTCTCCATTGTCCTGATTTACATAGATGTTGAAGGTGAGTAAGAAGGCTGTCTCTATGCTCAACAGAAGGGACAGGCAGAACAAGGAGAGTCAAGCCTAGTCATGGGGGTAAGACTTTATGACTTCTTCAAGGATATCACATAGCCTGAGAGATACTCCAAAGTAACCAGGAGGGTCAGAGTGAGCCCAAGGGCTTGAGCAAAGTGAGGACAATGACAAGAGGGTTTTCTGGTGTTTTTGTTGATATTTGTACTGAGGTACAAGATACAAAACTACAGTACTTATACCTCAGTGAGGCAGAACTATCTAGGAGTGTAACAAAATGAGACAGGTGCAAACTCAGAAGTAAAGCAGATGTCTAGATATCTAGGAAACAAATGGAGATATCAGGGAAGACAATGTCCAATCATGTCAGACTGAAACTGAAGGGTGACAGGATGAAACAGGGAAGAGCAAGGAACAGGAATGGAACAGGAATAGTAACAATGATGGTAATGGTAGCTGACCAGTAATGGTAATGGTGTTATATTGGGATGGTCCGGAGATAACAAAGGGGAACTAGGGTAGTACTTAACTGGAGCAGAGATAGACTGGAAGCAGAATGGGGTGGAGTGGGAGTGGAAGCCTGGGGGAGTGTGTAATGCTAAGGGGTGGGAAGCATACATGTGTAGCTGGGGAAGACTGGAATGGTGACAGAGGGCTGGAGTTGCCTGGAGGAAAGTCTGAGGGCTGGAGTAGCTTACTAGATGCAAAGATCAATTGTAAGCTGGGTCAGAATGGGGTCAGAATTCAGATCAGAGGTCTGGGATGTAACACCAGGCCACAATGTTATCAAAAGCCACCATGTTATTGTAATAAAGGAAGGATGAGTTATCATTGAAGTCCCCATTTTTATTCATGAGTGAGCTGAGAAACTCTGCTTTTCCACCCATTGTCACTAAACAAGGTCATGTGCTTGTCACCTCCACAATCCTCTGCTCTACTCCTGATGTTACTAAAGTGTGATCACATGCCCATCACCACACTATTGCAGATCACATGTCCATACCCTCTGCATCCTGGGCCAACAGCCTTCAAGGGTTCAGGCCTAAGGGAGGGATACTGTCATATCCCAGACCTCCAACCCAACTCCGACCTCATCCCAACCCAGCTTACAATTGGTCTTTATACCTAGTAAGCTACTCTAGCCCTCTGACTCCCCTCCAGGCAACCCTGGCCCTCCATCACCATTCCAGTCTCCCCCAGCTACACATGTATGCTTCCCACCCTTCAGCATTATACACTTTCCCAGGCTTCCACTCCCACTCCACCCCATTCTGCTTCCAGTCTATCTCTGCTCCAGTTAAGTACTACCCTAGTTCCCCTTTGTCATCTCTGGACCATTCCAGTATAACTCTGTTACCATTCCTGGTCTCAGTTACCATTATCATCATTGTTACTATTCCTGTTCTGTTCCTGTTCCTTGCTTCCCCCTGTTTCATTTTGTCACCCTTCAGTTTCAGTCTGACATGATTGGACATTGTCTTCCCTGACATCTTCATTTGTTTCCTAGATATCTAGACATCTGCTTCACTTCTGAGTTTGCACTTGTCTCATTTCATTACACTTCTAGATAGTTCTGCCTCACTGGGGTATAAGTACTGTAGTTTTGTATCTTGTACCTCAGTACAAATATCAACAAAAACACCAGAAAACCCTCTTGTTGTCATCCTCACTCTGCTCAAGCCCTTGGGCTCACTCTGACCCTTCAGATTACTCCAGAGTACCTTCAAGGCTATGCAATATCCTTGAGGAAGTTGTAAGGCCTCACTCCCATGACTAGGCTTGACTTTCCTTGTCCTGCCTGTCCCTTCTGTTGAGCATAGAGACAGCCTTCTTACCTACCTCCAATATTTATGTAAATTGGGACACCAGAAAAGTGCAAGGGTACACCACATAAGGTGAAGCCAAGTCCCATTCAACCATTGAAACCCTTCCTAGATTCCCCTGGAGCCCTCCAGAGTTCTGACCTACCGTCAGCATCAAGGGTTTCATTTAAAAAGGAACTGGTTAAAAGTATACTTGTCTTGGTATAGATTTTAATAGTCTCCTTTTATTGGGATGAAAGTTTTAACAGTTTGCCATCTAATCAATAGTAGGATTTGTGGCCTAAAGCCATGGGTGTCTGAGAATAATATTTTCTCCTCCACATGTGATGACATAGCAGGAAACCAGAAGAACAGACTGTTCAAAGCAAAGAAGGAGGTTGCAAGTTCAGGTAATCTTGCCTTTCTTGTTTTCCAAGTGGTCAACATTTCAGATAACAATTGATTCAGAGAGTTTAGTGGTGGGAAACTGGTTCTTTTTGATAAAGTCCTAGTCTATACAGTTGATTTGCACTCTGCTATCAATAAGAGCTTAAGTGGCTATGACTTTCTTGGCATAGGATAAGGGAGAGACTTGAATTGCTACTTTCATGGATTTCTTTGAAGCAGATACAAGTACAGGTGCACAAGAAAAGGAGGGAGTACCTTGTGTAGAGGAGGTACTTTATTTTAAAAACCCTGCTTTTCCATCTTCTTCTTTCTTTCTTTCTTTACAACTACTCTTGCCACCCCATTGTCAGATTCATTGTCACTAACCTCCTCTATCTTCATTGTTGGTTCTTTGGCAGAGACCATCTTAATGCAGGGTGTTTCCTTGGTGGTGGTGGCAGGGGAAGAAGCAGGGAAGTTGGGGCAGGCAGTGTTAATGTGACTGGGTTTCTGGCATCTGAAACAAAGTTTATTTTTGATGCAGAAGGCTCTTTCTGCTTTGGTTAGGCAGCCTTTCTTTATGGCATCAATGTTCATTGCATTTGGATCTTTCTCCAGTTTGAATGTAGTGAAGAGGGGCATGGGGGTCCAAGCAAATGTGCAAGGATTCTTTTGTCATTGTTCTATAGAGCAAGCATACACCATAGTGCCTTGAAAATGAGTGACTTTGATATATCACTCAGTAATAGTAGAAGGTATTGTATCCAGGTTATGAATATAATGGAAAAGTGTCACATCCTGTGCCAACAGGTCAACTCTGCTATGTCTTCAATGCAACTCCAGTTGCTTTTATGCTTTAAGCTGCATGTTTCCTAGTTTCCTTTACCTCCATCTTTTCCTACCTAATGATTGATTACAACTTTACCTATGCTAACTCCATACCATTCTGATACAACTCTATTGTTCCTCCAACCTCACTTTCTGTTCCTGTTCCTTTGTGCTGAGCTTCTCCCTGTTATTACTTAGTTTCAGTTTGACATTATTTGACATTGTCTCCTCTGACATCTTCATTTGTATCCAGGATACATTGGCACCTGCTTCACTTATGAGACAACTCCTTTCATATCTCCATTCCCTTCTTAGATAATCTGCCTCCCTGAGGTATAAGTACTGTAGTTCTGTATCTTGTACTTTAGTTTGAATATCAATCATAACATGACATTATGATTCCCCCAGATCCCTCCTGCCTCACAACTTGACATCATACCCTACCCTAAGTCCCTCAACTTACTCCACAACTTGACATCATGTCTCTTGTTGGGAAAAAGCCCTATGGCCTATCCTGGACCTCTGATAGTTTCCGACCCCTCTGTAAATTGGGGCATTCAGTACTAGCATAAGGGTACACCACATAAGGTAAAGCCAAGCCCCATTCACTTCAGAGTTATCCAGAGTATCCCCAGAGTACATTGAAACATTTATAACAGTATATTTAAACTTCCACTTGTGCTGGTACTGCTATCATGTCTATTTGTGTAACCAGAGCTTGCTCCCATGCTATCCTAGATCAGTTCAAGAGCTTCTCTGCTTGCCATGCACCAGGCTTGGCCTCACAGGCTCCTGCTCCCTTCCACTCATCCACACCTAGTGCTCCAGTTGATGAAGCCCCTGATGGTTCCAAGGTTCCTCAACCTCCCCACATCCCTGACAACCATGGTGCCCAGCCAGGAGTACCAGATGAACCCAGAGATAACCCCTCCAATGGATATTCTGATATTCCGGAGGATGACCCAGAACCTTTTCCAGACCCAGAACCTATTCCCATTCACCATGACACTATCACCAATCTCACTAGCACCATTTGTGGATTAGCTCACTCTTCCCATCATACTCCTGAAACATTGTAGCATACCAAAGTATGGGAACTGGACAAGTTCAACAGAACTGATTCCCAGAAGCTCCACATTTTTCTGGTGCAATGCAAATTAAATTTCCAGGATCATCCCAAAGCCTTTGCCAATGACTGAGCCAAGGTCACTTATGCTCAGTCCTACCTTAAGGACATGGCATTGAAATGATTTGAGCCTGACCTCCTCCTTACTGAAGACCCTAACTTCTGCCCCTTGTGGATGGACAATTATAAGGAGTTCATTCAGGAACTCCAGACCAACTTTGGACCCCATGATCCAGTCAGAGATGCAAAGCACCAGCTAGATCAGTTGACTATAAAGGATGGTCAACAAATCAACAAATATGTAGTTGAGTTTAACAGAATTGCATCTCAAGTCTGGAGTTACAGAGAAGGTGCCCTCTGCCACTATTTCTATAATGATCTTCCAGACCACATCAAAGATGACCTTTTCTATGTTGGCAAGCCACTAACACTCATTGAGCTGTGCCAGCTGGCCCAGATCATTGACACTCATTACTGAAAGCACAAATCCGAACTCAGCTGACAAGGGAAGTCATTTCATCCATCCAAGTCCTCTGATAAACCCACCATATCCTCCACTTCAATCTCCAGCCCTAATGAATCAAGAAACAAGTCAGCTACTTACTCTGGCTCCTTCAAGTCATCTGTTCCCCAGAAACAGGACTTATTATCCAAGCTTGGTAAGAACAGTAAGCTCACTATCAAAGAATGTAAGCATCAACTGAAGAATCACCTCTGTTTGTTCTGTGGTATTGTGGGGCATATAGCAAGAGACTGCCTCAAGTCTTCCTCCAAGGTGGCCAAAGCTCATGCTACCAAAACCTTCACTCTGGAAACCAAACTGGAGGCCTCTGTTTCAGAGGTGAAAAAATAGTCTGCAGCCTCCATGACTCTGCATGGGCTGGAGGTTGCATTGATCCTTCCTGTGCTTTACTGGAGGTTAGACTTAACACATCTGTTCTTTTAGATAATGCTTCTGTTATGCTAGGCCCAGGTAGGGACTGGCATAGACCTTGCTATGGGTAAAGTGGATGAAGTGAATCAAAGGTAAGCTTCAAGACAGGTGGAAGGTGACAAATGAAGTGTTGTGCCTTAGTGGTACCAGCTACACTCCCAGGGGTATGCTGAGATTAGATGCTGATGATCCTCTGGTTAAGTGCCAGGACACAAGTAGTGGATTCCAAGTATGTAGGTACAAGGAGTAGTGAAGATGTAAAAACTGTAAGGTAGTTGCAAGGTAGAAGTAGCATAAGGAAAGAGAAAATAGGAAGTATGCTACTTTATAGTACAGTTAATAGAGTTGAAGTGGAGATGGAATGAGTAATCATGCTGACAAATGATGAGTAAGGTATCCATGTGGAAAGAGATGGAAAGAGATGAAATGATTATAAGTCAGCTGATTAAGAGATAAAAGGCCCAGGCAAAGGGTATAACAAGAGAGCAGTCTAGGCAAGGCTAGAGCATGAGAAGAGCAGAAACTATAGTGGAAAATGAACAAGGAAGCATCAAAGGTGTGAGAAGAGCAGAAGCTATGATGAGACAAAAGAGAAAAAGAAGAGAAAAAAGAGAAAATGTAACATTACCCCCCTGCTAGGGGTAGAAGACTTGTGACACCTCAAAAGGCATCATAGGAGGGTCTGGGAGAGCCAGTGATATTGGCCCAGCCAACCTCATTGATGACATCATTGCAAAAGTCATTGTTGATGTGATAAGAAGGTGGAGGGAATAACAGAGCTGTGAAAGGGTGGTGGTGTCATATTCCAGACCTCTGACCTGAATTCTGACCCCATTCCGACCCAGCTTACAATTGGTCTTCACACCTAGTAAGCCACTCCAGCCCTTTGACTCCCCTTCAGGCAACTCTGGCCCTCCATCACCATTCCAGTCTTTCCCAGCTACACATGTACACTCCTGCTCCTCAGCATTATATACTCCCCCAGACTTCTGCTCCCACTCTGCCCATTCTGCTTCCAGTCTATCTCTGCTCCAGTTAAGTACTACTCTAGTTCCCCTTTGTTATCTCTGGACCATCCCAATATAACACCATTACCATTACTGGTCAGTTACCATTACCATCATTGTTACTATTCCTGTTCCATTCCTGTTCCTTGCTCTCCCCTGTTTCATCCTGTCACCCTTCAGTTTCAGTCTGACATAATTGGACATTGTCTTCCCTGATATCTTCATTTGTTTCCTAGATATCTAGACATCTGCTTTACTTCTGAGTTTGCACCTGTCTCATTTTGTTACACTCCTAGATAGTTCTGCCTCTCTGAGGTATAAGTACTGTAGTTCTGTATCTTGTACCTCAGTACAAATATTGACAAAAACACCAGAATCCTCTTGTCATTGTCCTCACACTGCATGAGCCCTTGAGCTCACTCTGACTCTCCAGATTACTCCAGAATACCTCTGAGGCTACATGATATCCTCAAAGGAGTCATAAAGCCTCACCTCCATGACTAGGCTTGACTCTCCTTGTCCTGCCTGTCCCTCCTGTTGAGCATAGAGACAGCCTTATTACCTACCCTGACATCTATGTAAATCGGGACAATGGAGAAGTGCAAGGGCACATCCCATAAGGTGAAGCCAAGTCCTGTTTGACCATTGAAACCCTTCCTAGATTTTCCCAGAATTCTCTGGAGCATCCAAAGTTCTGATCTACCTTCAGCATCAAGGGTTTCATTTAAAAAAAAGGAACTGGTTAAAAGTATACTTGTCTTGGTATAGGTTTTAACAGTCTCTTTAAGAAGGATGGAAAGTTTTAACAGTATATTCATACTCTCACTTGCACTTCTCTTGCCTTTACATAAGAATTGGCCTCCACTGACTCTCAATATTTAACTTCAAACCACCTGCATGCTTGATGCACTCATGGGTGATCTGTTACAAAGTGACACTTCAGCACTAGAACCAGTCACGTGACATCACGTGATTGTGCACAAGACACTTCATTTTAAGCTTAACCCTAGTCTGTGATCTGTTTCCTTTAAGAGTATTTATTATTCCTTTCCTTCAGCAGTGGTCATGTGACCATAAGTCACCTGACATGGATCTTCCCAGGATCTTCCCTGGAACTGCCCTCCATCTTATCTCCATGGATCTCATCTGATC
>JBBPKN010001732.1:0-12789 GCA_038089275.1 Pulveroboletus cf. rosaemariae | reverse complement strand
GTGTAACAAAGTGAGACAAGTGCAAACTCAGAAGTGAAGCAGATGTCTAAATATCTAGGAAACAAATGGAGATGTCAGGAAAGACAATGTCCAATCATGTCAGACTGAAACTGAAGGGTGACAGGATGAAACAGGGGAAAGCAAGGAACAGGAATGGAGTTATACCAGGATGGTCTGGAGATGATGAAGGGAAACTAGGGTAGTACTTAACTGGAGCAGAGATAGACTAGGAATGGAATGGTGGAGTAGGAGTGGAAGCCCAGGGAAGCATATAACACTGAGGGGTAGAAAGTGTATATGCATAGCTGGAGAAGACTGGAATGATAACAGAGGGCCAGAGTTGCCTGGAGGGGAGTCAGAGGGCTAGAGTGGCTTACTAGGTATGAAAACCAATTGTAAGATGGGTCAAAATGGGGTCAGAATTGGGTCAGAGGTCCAGGATATGACAAAACCCTCTCCTGCTTCATGACTTGACATCATACCCTAGACTAAGTCTCATAACTTACTTTATGACTCAATGTTGTACCTCTCATTGGAAAAAGCCCTACAGCCTATCCTGGACCTCAGATAGTTTCTGACCCCTCCATAAATCAGGGCACCCAGTACTAGCATAAGGGTGCACCACATAAGATAAAGCCAAGCCCCATTCACTCCAGAGTTATCCAGAGTATCCCCAGAGTACATTGCAATTTTATAACAGTGCAAGGACCAGTTATAAGCTGGATTGGGATTGGGTTGGAATTGGGTCAGAGGTATGGGATATGACAGTATCTTCCCCTTAGGCCTGAATCCTTAAAGGCCATTGGCCCAGGATGTGAAAGGTACTGGTACATGATCTGGGATAGTGTGGTAATGGGTATATGATTATGCATTTAGTAATGTTGGGGAGATAGAGCAGAAAGGTGTGGAGGTGACAAGAACATGACCTTGTTTAGTGACAATGGGGTGGAAAAGCAGAGTTTTTGGCTCACTCATGAATAAAAATGGGGACTTCATGGTAACTTATCCTTCCTTTATTACAACAACATGGTTGCCCTTGATAATATTACAACATGGATGGACAAGCAGCTCACAGAGCTCACCAATGACAATGAGGTGTTAAGTGATATCAAATACACTGAACACAAGAGATGTGCAAAAATGAAGAAAGAGAAAAAGCAGAGAAAGATAGAGAAGGCCTGGAAGGCAGCAGAAGAGACAGCCTGAAGGCAAGCCAAGAAGGCTGAGAGGGCCTAGCAGGTGGTAGAGGCAGCTACCCAAGAAAAGGTGAGTACCACAGTTTCTCTTCTGAGAGCAAGGTAGCTGAAAACCATCAGACAGGGCCTAGCAGTAACAAGGGAAAGCAGAGGGCAGAGGAGGCACTGATATGCTGGAGGTGCAAGGATAGGGGGATGAAGTGCAAGGTGGGCATGGGAAAGTCCATGTCATGCTTGGCCTGCCAAGAGGCCAAGGCAAGATATGAGCACCCAGGGGAGGAAAAGCCAGTGCAGAAGCAGTGACAAGGGATGTGGAGAAGAAGCAGCCCAAGAAAAGGGCACACTCAGAAGGAGCAGAGGGCAGTGCTGAGCAGGTGGCAGAGGGCTGTCACCTGCTAGCAGCAACCATATGGGAGGTGGGGGGCAGAGTGGTGTGGGAGATAAGGTGGGAAAACTGGCTGCTAGAATGACTGGTCAATATCCTTAATCCCACATGGAAGGTGAGTAGAGAGGATGCAGAGAGTGGGCTGGAGGACAGTGAAGAGGATGAGATGGTGGGAAAGGTGGCAGAACTAAGAATGGAGATCCAGAAGAAAGCAGAAAGAGAAGAAGATAAAGATATAATGATACTAGAGTAGGGTGATAATAGCTCTAGTTAGCATCTTTGTAAACAGAAGTCAGGGTTTGGAATTGGCTTGGGGGCTGGGAGTTAGAATACAAAAAGGGATGTCAGACTACTTAAGTAAAGGCCTTGCAAACCTTGAGTAAACAAGTTTGGAGAAAAGGCAGAGTAATTCTGAAAAGTAAGGTTTCTGCAAATTGCAAGAACCTATCAAGATAAAGTCTCATGACCAGGCAAGTGGTGCCTTGGGTGGTCATGGGGTAATAAGGAGAACAAAAGAACAATCAAGAAGAGAATGGAAGAAATTAAAAAGGAACAAAGGGGGGCAGAAGTGGAGAGCCATGGGGGCTTCAGAAAGACTACTGGAGAGAAGATCAGAAATTAGACTAGAGCCCAATAGTCAAACAAAATATCCAAAACAAATGTCAAAAGGGTCAAATCTATGATGGAAAAGTGTCATATCCTAGATCTCTGACTCAAATTCTGACCCCATTCTGACCTGGCTTACAATTGGTCTTCACATCTAGTAAGCCACTTCAGCCCTCTGACTCCCCTCCAGGCAACTCTGGCCCTCCATTACCATTCCAGTCTTTTCCAGCTATGCATGTATGCTTCCTGCCCCTCAGCATTATATGCTCCCCTGGGCTTCCACTTCCACTCTGCCCCATTCTGCTTCCAGTCTATCTCTGCTCCAGTTAAGTACTACCCTAGTTCCCCTTTGTCATCTCCAAACCATCCCAATATAACTCCATTACCATTCCCAGTCAGTTACTGTTACCATCATTGTTACTATTCCTGTTCTGTTCCTGTTCCTTGCTTTCCCCTGTTTTATCCTGTCACCCTTCAGTTTCAGTCTGACATGATTGGACATTGTCTTCCCTGATATATTCATTTATTTCCTAGATATCTAGATATCTGCTTTGCTTCTGAGTTTGTACTTGTCTCATTTCATTACACTCCTAGATAGTTCTGCCTCACTGAGGTATAAGTACTGTAGTTTTGTATCTTGTATCTCAGTACAAATATTGACAAAAACAACAGAAATACCCTCTTGTTATTATCCTCACTCTGCTCAAGCCCTTGGGCTTACTCTGATCCTCCGGATTACTCTGAAGTACCTCTGAAGCCAAGCAATATCCTTGAAGGAGTTGCAAGGCCTCATCCCCATGACTAGGCTTGACTCTCCTTGTCCTGCCTGTCCCTCCTGTTGAGCATAGAGACAGCCTTATTACCCACCCCCAACATCTATGTAAATTAGGACACCAGAAAGTGCAAGGGCACACCACATAAGGTGAAGTCAAGTCCTGTTCAACAATTGAAATCCTTTCTAGATTCCCCTGGAGCTCTCCAGAGCCCCCCAGAGTTCTGACCTTCCTTCAGTGTCAAGGGTTTCATTTAAAAAAAGAAACTGGTTAAAAGTATACTCATTATGGTATAGGTTTTAACAGTCTCCTTTTAGTGGGATGAAAGTTTTAACAGTATATTCATACTTTCACTTGCACTTCTCTTGCCTTTACTTAAGGATCAGCCTCCACTGTCTCTCAATACTCAACTCTGAACCACCTGCATGCTTGGTGCACTCATGGGTAATCCCTCTGAAATCTCTGGAACTTCATTCCATTCCTTGCATCAGCTGTCAGGATATGAACCCCAATGACACTGCTACAATCTTGTGCTCTTCTGGGCATTCAACCCCTAAGTTAATCTAGTCTTCATGACACAAGCCCCTTACAGCCCCCAATGTTCTGAGTTACTCTGAGCTACTCTGATGATTCTATGACATTAGTTACTCACCCCTGTTGCTCAAAATACATGTGCCTAGATTCAACTTCTAACTCCTGACCCTGGCATTTCCCTATTTCCAACTCCAGGCTCTTCAGAACAGCTGTGATTTCCTACTATCATACAGTATCACCAGCCCTTATGGATCCTCAAATGCAGCTTAGGTTATGATTCCCTACCAATGAGCACCACTTGCTTCATTTTTCCTGCTCTTCTCTGGCATCTGACTCCAGTTCTCTGACACTTTGTTGTCACCTGGTAATCCTCAATGGAAAACCACTCCATGTTACTCCAGACTATTCCAACCACTTTTTCATGCCTAGATCTAGCCATTGCAGTCTAAGCATCCTTCAGCCACCTTCCCAGCCCCCTTTTGACAAGTTACTCCAGGATTATCAATAGGTGGTCATTAACCTCTGGCATCTATTCTCTACTCCTAGGTAACCCATTTCTGGCCATTGGTCCTAGCCTTTTGAGACCCATTCTCCCAAGCATGACAAGTCTATTAAACCTGTACCCCTTGTCTCCCTGATCTCCAGCACCATCTTTCTGTGCACTTCCAATCATTACAATCCCCATTGGATATCTTGTCCTATTTCAGATTTGGAAGCCCCAACACTCTGACCTTTCTGCCCACTTCTGCTCCTTCTGATGTCTCACCATCTCTTTTGATTTCACCTCTTCTGCTCAAGCTATTGGACCTCCACAAGCCCTACAAAGACTATTGGCTTCACTCTGTTGATGCCTAGCATCACCCTCTGCTGGATGGTTTGTGTTCACTGATTCTAGGACACCACTAACTTACCCACTGTGGTCTGTTGACCCTGGGTATTGAGTAGTACCTCATCTGTTCACTGGATAACACATGCCAGCATCCCACACACCCCCTGTAGCTCTGTACCACTTCAGTCTCAGCTAACTCTACTCTCAAACCACAGCTCTTGTTGTTATGATCTGATAGTTACAACTCCATCACCTAAGTGTGTGGTTGTTTCTGTGTTGCTCTGCTTTCTGTAGTAGGCCAGTTTTGTCTGTTGATATGCCTATCAGGAAGATCTCTGTTCACCTCTGACCTTCTCCAAACTTGTAGCATTAGATCCTTTATTCTTCATTGCCCATGGCACCTCTGCCACCTGTTTCCTTATCCTTGCAGCTAAGGTATACCCACCTTGCTGACCAACCAGGCTTCAGAAGCACCACCCCTCTTCCTCTGCACTCTGCCACACCCCCCATGTTTTGTCTTGCATGCCAAAAGTCTCTTGCCCCCTCTGGGCATCTCCATCCATTTCTGCCTTTCTGGAAGGTTCATACTTCCATCATGACTGTGCTATGATTACTCTTTCCTTCCCTGCTTGCAGTTGTTTGAGTGTTGTTTCAGTTCGCTATGGTTCTCTGCTTGGATTTCTTCTGTATGGCACTACATTTGTTTTATGCACCACCTCCCTATAACCCTGTGCTGTTGGCACCCTCTGTCCCCTTATGGGAGACCTGTTTGGCAGAATTGTCTCTGCACCTTTCCATCTCTTGCCTGAGAAATCCTTGCTCTTCAGACATGGTTTCTGATGACTCTGTTCCTACTCACATATATTTCCTTCTTTTCTGAATATCATCTCAGAACCTGCCCTTCTGTTTTCCCTGGATATTCTTTTCCCAGTAGATCTTCTGCTCTTCTGCATCTTCTGGAAATTCTTTTGTTCTGGGTATTCCTTCCTTGGTGATGATTCTGCTCTTTTGCATCTCCTGGGAATGCTGCTCCTTTCTTCAGAACACTTCTGAACCCCTCCATTGTTTGCCTTGGGAATTCCTTGTTCTTCTAGCCTTGTTTTGATGGCTCCATTTCTCTTTGCCTTCCATTCCCATTCCTTCTAACCTGTTGTCTGGGACTTGTCCTTTTGTTTTCCCTGGGTTCTCCTTCTCCTTTGGGGATCTTTCTGCTCTTCCTATGTTCCCTGGGACCTCCCTGTTCTTATGCCTGTCTTTTTGGTTGGCCTTTCCTTCTGGCCTCCCTCCTGTCTTTCTGGATCCTTTCAGACCATTTTTGTTTCATGCCTTGTGCTGCCCCTGGCCCCTTTACTTTCTATCTCCTAGTTGACAATGGGATGTTGACCTTGAGGAGGGGATAGCATCTGGTGACCACACTAGGAACTGCTGCTTGTACCTAGCAATCCAGTTCCCCTGCACTCTTGCCCTTCCCTCTGTTCCCACTTACCTCTCCAGTCCCTCTCTGGTCTCTTCTGCCATAGTACCCAGGCCACCTGGTCAACTGTCTACCTTTGTGCAATGACCAGATGTGCTCTGTGCTGATTGCCCCCTCTGACCACCTTTACCACTTGTGCAGTGCCTGACTCCTACCTATGTCAACTGTACCCATTCCCAATTGTTTCTGATTGTCTCTGGCTCTTCCCTGAGTAGCTCACCTCCCTTTCCTTGTTGCTGCACATAGACAATGTGCAATTCAATCAGTATACAGACATTGGTTGTAGATAGAAGGCAAGACCAGCAAGCAACTCTCAGCAGAACATCCACTTCTCCAGATCTTCTCTGGTTCCCACCATAATATCCTCTGGCTTTGTCCCAGCCCTGAGTTTGGCCACAAAAACCCTTATTCCCTCTCCAGCCCTCTGACCTCTGCACCCCTTCCACTGAGCATCATTTTTGATTACATGAACACCAGACTCTACCCTGAGGTATCCCTTTTGGTGGCCCTCTTCTGTCTGGATCTTTGTTACAAATGTAACACCAGCACTTCAAACTTTTCATGCTGCTTACTACACTACTCATGTGACCGTGGGAATCATACTCCGGATATGAGATATACATTGATAACCCTACTCTATGGTTTGTTCCCTTTCTACAAGTATACCTTACCTTAGGGTTCAGGGTCTGAATCTAGATCTCTGGATCTAATCTCATGATCTCATCTGATCTCAAGGATTACTGATTGGATCTGATCTGTGGCAGATCTCCAGATGCATCTCCTCAGCCTCCTGGCCTTGGTCCTTCTTTTATATCTGTTGACCCTGACCTTCTATTTCATTTCTGTTCTGTTCTCTTCCATTCTCCCACATCCACATGGTTTTCTGCCATACTTCTTAGTAAGTATGCCCTATGCCCAGTTTCCTATTTAGTACAAGTTCCCATACTAGTGTATGTAGCCTACATGGTCTGTGCACACTAGCTGGCAATATATAAAAGGGTGTACAGATAGTCAAGACTCTCCAGTTTTGATTACTCTGTATTAGTCTTAGCTTCTTAGATCCTCTGCTCTCTTCAAGTAAGAAATAGTTTATCTATATGAGACATTCATGCAGTCTATCTTCAAGTCCTTCTTCAAGGATCCCCTTTACAGTTGTCCTCTCATCTAGCCTCTTAGGGTTAGGGTTCCATCCTCATATTTCTCCTTCAGCATCCATCTAGTCTAGGGTTAGCTTTAGAGGATTTGAGTCATAACAATCTTGACTAGATCATGAAGGAGCCTGTTTTGCTCCCTTAAGTCCTGGTGAATCAGACCACCAACCTCACAGATTGTGTTGGCAACCAATTCATCACCTATCATACCAACTTCTCAGGCTGCCTCATTAAAAGCAGTGAGGTTCCAGACTCCTTCCACTATTCCAACCTGTACTCTGCCCCTATCTCTTTGGCTGTTGGTCACTCCCCCTATTCCCATTAAGGCACCAGCCTTGTATACCTTGACTCTGCACCTCCTTCTTTCCTAATTCTTGGCCATTATGAGGGCCATTCCATCATTGGGACAGAGAGCAAGCATTATCTGACCAGAAGTAGAGATCTGGGAATCCAGCCATGTTAGAGTGGGAAAATGAGTGCCAACTTCTTTTCCTCAGGAACTTATCTTTCTTGAGCCAACTCCACACTAACCCTGACTCTAACTGAGTACAGAATCCTTTTGCTCTCAATCATCATGTTTTAGTTCCCTTTGGAGATAAATAAACCACCCTCAACTCCACCCTAGATCTGATTCTTCCAACATTTGTTTTGGTTGTTATTTGACTATCAGACTCTAGTTTAAATTCTGACCTTCTCTCCAGAAGTCTTTCCAAAGCCCTGTCTCTCTCTGCTTCTACCTTTTCATTCCTTTTCAGTTTCTCTGTCTTTATGGCAGAAGCAACCATTTTGACATTGGGTTTTAATCTCATCCCTTTGGGAAATTTGGCTATTTCTTCCATCTGTTCTTGGCTGTCCTTTTGTCCTCCTTATCACCCCATAACCACCCAAGGTACCACTTGCCTGGTTATGAGATTTCATTTTAACAGGTTATTATGATTTGCAGAAACCTTACTTTCTGGACTTACTCCACATTCTCTCTGAACTTGTTCACTCAAGGCTTGAAGCCTTTACTTCAGAAGTCATTAACCCCCTTTGTACCCTAATTCTGGCCCCCCCAGGTCATTCCCAAATCCTGACCTCTATTATGAAGACAAATTAGAGTAATGACTACACTACTCTAGTACCATTACATCTTTATCCCTTTCTGCTTTCTCCCAGACCCCCATTCTGAGCTCCACCACCTCTCCTGCCACCTCTTCCTCTTTGCCATCCTCCAGCCCACTCTCCACATCCTTTCCACTCACCTTTCACATGGGATCGAGGATATTGACCAGCCATGCTAGCAGTTGGTTCTCCCTCCTCATCTCCCATACCACCCAGTCCCCTACCTCCTATATGGTTGTCACCAGCAGGCAACAGCCCTCTTCCACCTGCTTAGTACTGCCCTTCACTCTCTCTGAGCAAGCCCTCTTTTTGAGCTGCTCCTCCTCTGCATCCCTCTGACACCACTTTTGCATTGGCTTCTCCTCTCCTGGGCATTTATACCTTGCCTTGGCCTCTTGACAGGCCAAGCATGATGTGGACTTCCTCATGCCCACCTCACACTCCATCCCCCTATCCACACACCTCTGGCATGCTGGTGCCTCCTCCACTCTCTGTTTTCCTTTATCATTGCTGGGCCCCATTTGGGCCTGCACTCATGCTGCCTGTTAATCATCAGTTGTGCTATTCACAGGATAACAACTGTGGTACTTACCTTTTCTTGGGCAGCTGCCTCTGCCACCCTCTGGGCCCTCTTGGCCTTCTTAGCCTGCCTTTGGGCAGTTTTCTCCACCACCTTCTGGGCCTCTTCTGCCCTCTTTCATTCCTCCTCCTTCCTTGCCTTCATGTGCCTCTTGTGCTTAGTGTATTTGGTATTACTCAACATCTCATTGTCATCAGCACACACTGTGATGCATTTGTCAGCCCAGGCCATGATATCATCAAATATAGCCATGTTGTTGTAATGAAGGAAGGATAAGCTACTGTTGAAGTCCCTGTTTTTATTCATGAGCGAGCCAAGAAACTCCACTCTTCCACCCCATTGTAACTAAACAAGGTCATGTGCTCATTACCTCCATAACCCTCTGCTCTACCCCCAATATTACTAAAGCATGCAATCACATGCCCATTACCATACTATCACAGATCACATGTCTGTACCCTCCATACCCTGGGCCAATGGCCTTCAAGGGTTCAGGCCTAAGAAGAGGATTATCATATCCTGGACCTCTGACTCCATTCCAACCCAGCTTACAATTGATCTTTGCACCTAGTAAGCTACTCCAGCCCTCTGACTCCCCTCCAGACAACTCCGGCCCTCTGTCACCATTCCAGTCTTCCCCAGCTACACATGTATGCTTCCTGCCCCTTAGCATTATATGCTCCCTTGGGCTTTTGCTCCCACTCCACCCCACTCTACTTCCAGTCTATCTCTGCTCCAGTTAAGTACTACCCTAGTTCCCCTTCATCATCTCTGGACTGTCCTGATATAACTCCATTACTGTTCCCAGTCAGTTACCATTACCATCATTGTTACTATTCCTGTTCTGTTCCTGTTCCTTGCTTTCCCCTGTTTCATCCTGTTACCCTTCAGTTTCAGTCTGACATGATTGGACATTGTCTTCCCTGATATATTCATTCATTTCCTAGATATCTAGATATCTGCTTTGCTTCTGAGTTTGTACTTGTCTCATTTCATTACACTCCTAGATAGTTCTGCCTCACTGAGGTATAAGTACTGTAGTTTTGTATCTTGTACCTCAGTACAAATATTGACAAAAACAACAGAAATACCCTCTTGTTGTCATTCTCACTCTGCTCAAGCCCTTGGGCTTACTCTAATCCTCCAGATTACTCCAGAGTACCTCTAAAGCCAAGTGATATTCTTGAAGGAGTTGCAAGGCCTCATCCCCATGACTAGGCTTGACTCTCCTTGTCCTGCCTGTCCCTCCTGTTGAGCATAAAGACAGCCTTATTACCCACCTCCAACATCTATGTAAATTGGGACACCAGAAAGTGCAAGGGTGCACCACATAAGGTGAAGCCAAGTTCTCTTTAACAATTGAAATCCTTTCTAGATTTCCCTGGAGCTCTCCAGAGCCCCCTGAAGTTCTGACCTTCCTTCAGCATCAAGGGTTTCATTTAAAAAAAGAAACTGGTTAAAAGTATACTTGTCATGGTATAGGTTTTAACAGTCTTCTTTTAGTGGGATGAAAGTTTTAACAAAAAGGAACAGAGTTGAGAAAGGTTTCTTATCTTCAAAGGGAACTAAAACACACTGATTGCCAGTGAGACAGTTCATTGTGTGGCTAGGGATTGGAGCTAAATCAGAGTTGGGTCAGATTCTAATAAAGTAGGTAGGGGGCAGAAATGTCAAAGACATATTCTATTCATGATGATCTTATTTGATAAGCTCCAATACTGGTCTAATGAACAGCTAGCTCCTTGTTTCCATGATGGGGTAGGCCTAATACAGGCCAAAGATCTGGAACATACAAGAAGGAGACTAGTCAGCCATATGGTTCTAGATTGGAATACTACTACACAATCATTAGAAGAATAGGAGTCTGGGACTGGGGCACAGAAGGAGTGGCCAGAGGGGCAGAGCAGGCACAACCCAGGAGTCCAGCAGTCAGAGAAGGTGGGGGGTCAGAGCCTGTGGGGAACTACCTAGTTGTGGATACCATTTACAAGATCAGTGGTTATCTTTGTCAAGAGATAAGGGAACAGAACAAGCTTCTTCATGACCTAGTCCAGATCAAACTGGTGGAGGGCTGTGTCACATCTCATGCTGACAGGTCAACTCCACCATGTCTCCGATGCAACTCCAGTTGCTTTTACATTTTAAGCTGCATGTTTCCTAGTTTCCTTTATCTCCATCTTTTTCTATCTAATGATTGATTACAACTTTACCTATGCTAACTCTGTATCATTCCAATACAACTCCATTATTTCTCCAACCTCACTTTCTATTCCTGTTCCTTTGTGCTGTGCCTTTCTCTGTCATCACTTAGTTTCAGTTTGACATTATTTGACATTATCTCCTCTGACATCTCCATTCATATCCAGGATGCATTGGCACCTGCTTTGCTTATGAGACAACTCCTTTCATATCTCCATTTCCTCCTTAGATAATCTGCCTTCCTGAGGTATAAGTACTATAGTTCTGTATCTTGTACTTCAGTTTGAATATCAACCATAACATGATGTTACAATCTCCCCCAGACCCCTCCTGCCTCACAACTTGACATTATACCCTACCCTAAGTTCCTCAACTTACTCCACAACTTGATATCATGTCTTTTGTTGGGAAAAAGCCCTATGGCCAATCCCAGACCTCTGATAGTTTCCAATCCCTCTATAAATCAGGGCACTCAGTACTAGCATAAGGGCACACCACATAAGGTGAAGCCAAGCCCTGTCCACTCCAGAGTTATCTGGAGATCCCTAGAGTATGTCAAAATGTTTATAACAGGCTGTCAGGCTGGGTGTTATGGTCTAGCTTCTTCAACTATCAGATGGGAATGACAGTGTCCTGATGTTCGGGCCGGTCTCTGATACGGTTACGGTAATGATTAAGGTTGTGGACTGTAACCCTAATATAGGGGCTGGCTTGTCGTTGTGTCGAGTAATGATGGAGAAAGGAATGGCAACAATAAGGAAAGAGAGTCAAGCCAGGAGTGCGAGGAGTCAACCTATATTCCCGGTTACAGGGACATACAAGATGGAATACAAGTGCTCAAGACTGGGGGTCTTGAGACGGTAGACTACTGGCTTATATACTTAAATACAAGTGCATGGACCAGGCAAGTCTGGCCAGCACAATACTAAATAAGGAAACTGGGCATAGGGTGTGCTTACTGAGAATATGACCAATGGGCCATGCGGATGGGGTGTATATCAGGGAGAGGCTATGTGAGAATGGAAGGGAAGGGTTCTAAATATAAATAGATGTCAGGGACAGCAGAGATTAAACCATGCCCTCAACCATGAGGTCGAGGAGATCCCATCTAGAGTTCTGCCACAGATCAGATCTGACCCTCATCTGGATCGAGATCAGATTCATTGGAGATCCGATCGGGAGATACATCTGTCATCTGGAATGCTAGATCCAACCATAAGCTATGCTCCTAACCCAAGGGGAATATATATTAAATAATGCTTAACCATAACCTAGGGTTTATCCTTGTTTGGCAATGAAGTCCCACGGTCACGTGCTGGTCATGTGACTCTTCTGTGGCGAATGTTATGGATGTAACACTGGGTACATTATGGCAGGGGGACCAAGGGTTATTGCAGTTGACCTTGAGGCTAAGGCAGAGCTGGAGCACTGTGAAGTGGAGGTTGGAGAGGATCTGTCATATCCTGGACCTCTGATCTGATTCTGACTCCATTCTGACCTGGCTTACAATTGATCTTCATATCTAGTTAGCCACTCTAGCCCTCTGACTCCCCTTCAGGTAACTCCAGCCCTCCATTACCATTCCAGTCTCCCCCAGCTGTGCATGTATGCTTCCCACCCCTCAGCATTATATGCTCCCCTGGGCTTCCACTTCCACTCCACCCCATTTTATTTCTAGTCTATCTCTGCTCCAGTTAAGTACTACCCTAGTTCCCCTTTGTTATCTCCAGACCATCCTGGTATAACTCCATTACTGTTCCTGGTCTCAGTTAATGTTACCATTATTGTTCCTATTCCTGTTCCATTCCTGTTTCTTGCTTCCCCCTGTTTTATCCTGTCACCCTTCAGTTTCAGTCTGACATGATTGGACATTGTCTTTCCTGACATCTCCATTTGTTTCCTAGATATTTAGACATCTGCTTCACTTCTGAGTTTGCACTTGTCTCACTTTGTTACAC
>JBBPKN010001731.1:0-12802 GCA_038089275.1 Pulveroboletus cf. rosaemariae | reverse complement strand
GTCGAGCATTTGAGCACCAACATCCAATAGAACACGGATCTCGGGCTTCTGGGCAACCAGGATCTCGAGGAACTCAGCCGTGGTTCGTCGCTCGCCGTTCTCCTTCGTAGTGCACATGTAGTGGTTGTTCTCCTGCTGTAGAAGATATGATAGAACCCTTGCATTGGTCCCCCGTTGATGATCAGGATCCCGCTGAGTGATGTGGATAGGTAGTAGGTATTGTCCGTCATTCGTTCCCGAAAACCCTAAACATTGTTGAGCTAGCGAGCTCGAGAGTCGGATGAACTCATCCTCAGCTTACCGGTCAGTACACGTTCCTTCTTCTCTGCTAAATCCCAACCTGAGCATGACAATTTAGAGGGAAATTCCTTCGCTTCTCTCGGGAACACGACACTCGACAGGTAGAAGTCGACCGTTGCCTTATTTCGTGAGAATAGGGGAACTAGAGATTCCTTCCACTGTTCGGACGACTTGACGTTGACACCACTCAGGGTCCGCAGACTCTCTGGCACCGCAGGGCAGTCTCGAATCCAGAGATCATAGTCAATGGATGGGTCATCTTGTTTGAGCAACATTTCAAAAGAAACTCTCAGTTGTCTCTCGTCGAGTCCGCCATAGTAATATGACAAGCAGGTAAGGACGATAGCGATGTCCGGATGGCCAAACTCGGCTCTTTGCGCTGGGATATCTTTTGCTCTGTACGGCACCGCAAGCATGGTACGTGCTGGGGCGAGACCGTAGTCAACCCGCCACCGCCGCTCTCGGAAGGCAAATAGAAGGATGCCAGTGGCTAAGAGGCCACGCAGCAACAGTAGACCGCTCCACAAAGGAGTCTCCCGACAGTGCGCCTTCACCATTTGGGCTTGCTGGTGAGGAGTATCTGTGCACGATATGAAGCTTCGAATCGCATTCTTGACGTCCGAGGAATGTTGTCCAAGGTTATAGTTCGGTAGCAGATTATCCATAACGTCCCGCACTATCCATGAAATCAATTTTCTCCCAGCGGCTGCATGCAGGATACGCAGGTGAGGGAATGATCCAGATGGACCTTGCTCGTACTCTATTCCATGCGGAAAGCTGTCTCGAAGGGACGAGGCGTGTTTGCCCACAAGACTGAGAACTTGTTCTGTGGTGGTCCATCGCTCGGGGAAGCCTTCCATTTGTTGCTGATGGCCGATGGTATACACCAACTGATATCGAACATGAAGGATCTCGTCACTCTCATCCAAAATATCTCGTGAGCGCGAACGCAACCACCTCTGAAGATTCAGCAATTGCATTGCTAATTGACCGTCTTCTGCGTCAGGTAGCTGCTTCTCCACGCTGACAAGCCTGAGTGACAAAACGTGTTCTGGCTGAACAACGAGAATGCCGCGCTCTTTCATGCATTCCGACATAAGTTCACGAAGGGCATCCACCTTCTGACCATTGACCTGGAGGGAACGAGAGAATGGGATGAAATATATTCGTCTGTTGGCCAGTCCACCGAGGCGATCTGCAAGAAGGTGAAACATCTGGGCTGTCAATGCTTTCGGGATAATGACCCGGACGAGTTGATCACCGTCGGCAAGCACAGCAGCTATGACGGGGACGATCACCGATGACTTCCCCTCGCCCATATTGAGTTGCATGGCCGTATTCTCACCCGAGCTGGGTGTCATCATCTCATTGGCAACATTAGCTTGAACGCGACGGATCAGAAAGTTGCCTTGCAACTGATATGGACAAAGTGCGTCAGGTGATGTGTACGTTCATGACATGGCAAACACACCTGAACTAGTAGCCAATCTGGATGTGATTCGGCATTCCAACCGTCACATCCCTTATCCTCCAGTTCTTTGCACAACTCCTCGCGAAGATTATCGAGGTGTAGCCGAAGCAGTCTTCGAGCACGCTGTAGCTCCAGCGCGAGCAGAATCAACCATACTAGACATCTCTTCCACTCGTCGGAGAGCACGACCGGTGAATTAGACGCCAGGAGACGGTAGAGCGCATGTGGAGTGACGCGTGGCCATTGACCCGACTGTTCGAGAGCCTGTTCATCCTGACTCCTCGGGCCCAGGTGCTGCTTAATATGGCGAAGACACTTAATGTAGCTGGCTCTGCATTGATCATAGTGTGCTGAAAGCATATCGGTGACAGGTAGCTTTGTCGCCCTACGAACTACAGGGGAAACCTCGCTTCCAAGGCATTCTGCACTCGAGCGGAGAGTCGATATGTACTGTCGCTGGAATGGATTTACTGCGTTTGCTTCGGCTGTGGCAATTAGCCGATGGAGTCTGCGGGAAGCCGGCAGGGCAGGAGCCAAGAGGTTAGTCAGCAGTGCGTAGACAGCAGCAGCAGCTGAGCGGAGCGACATAACAAGGACAAGGGCAACCGCGCTAGGCCTTCTCCCCCAATGCGACGGGGCGGAAACAGGGGGCGAGGTGTTCTCGACGTCAACGGTGTATTGAGGCAGACTACCACGTACCTGTAATAACGGTGCAGGTCTGGCGAATAGCTGTTCCACCGTGAATGACCAAGGGACACGGGGTGAGGTGCTTTCCATAGGGTGGAATGAATAAGTGGGGGTTAGGAATGCTCGAGAATGTACGTTGTCCAGAATTCTCTCAACACGAAGGAGGTGCTCTTTGAGCTTGAGATTACGATAGCGGCTAGAGAGGTGGCTCTGAACGTTGGATGTGAAATTTGCCACATCATACAAATTGGGGTCGAGCGGGCACCCTAGAGGGTTCTCACATGGCCAAGCATTCAGCAACCATTGGACGATCACATCAGCGTCCGAGTTTCGTCTCTTGTTATACATTTCCCCTTGACGTTTCCGTGACTGCGCAAAACTTTCGCCGGGTTCCGCAGGGCTTCTGCTTTCAGGGCTATGTTCGAAAGAGTGGGCACAGTCAAGAATACGACTGCGTAGTGTATCTAAAGACAGATGACATCCTTCTGAAGGCCCATAAGAGTCATAGCTTGGTGGGTCCTCCGAACGAAACTGCGATTCTGCTGCGAAGGCTACAAATGTGGGAACCAGGTCTGTGAGATTCGGCGAACTGTATGCCATGGCGGACAGTGAGAAAAGTAGTCTGTACCATTTCCCTTCATCGCTACTTCGCAGGAGGTCGTATGCTTTGAGCCAAATCGATGGAAGATCAGGGGCCAACCACGAACTGTCGTATTGGAGAGATAACGGAGTGTTCCTCAACACCGTCGACCATGATTCCATCATTCTCCATATATTCGTCAGAGTCACTGAGTCGGGGGTCCGGCGGTAGATGAGGGCAGCCGCAGTATAAGCGCGGTGCTCGTCCGAGTCATCCTTTACTAGGTCTCTGGCGGAGTATCGGGTGTCGGAACCCATCCCGGAAGGCTGCTCTGAGAACTCAGACGGGAACAGGTACACAGCTCGTCGTGCACTACGCTCTAGTAGATGTCCGTCATTTAACGGGAATTCTTGAAACAGCGTGCTCGAATGGTTCTCCTGGAATAATTGTACCTTCTCGCAGTGTTCCTTGATTGCTTTGGAAACGACATACAGCTCGTGATGCTGGGAATTTACCGGGAGATTGAGCCATTCCACCTTTTGCATGCACCTCAGATGTCCTGGGTACCATGTACGTGAGGGGCACATGGATGCGATCAAGCTCAGGAGCTCCGCTTCCCGTGAACCGAACTTCATAATCGACCAGCAGCTGGCTGACCGAAGTACTGTCAACGCTTCTTCTGTACCCAACCTGCCGGTAAGCAGGTCGGTGCCACACCCGCTAGTCAGAGCGTGTAGATAAACACAGTACAGTTTGTTTGCCAAGCTGGTGTTCCCTGCCAAGCAGCCCAAGTCGGTATCGATCCTATAGGTCTGATACGTGACCCGCTGAAGAGCAGGGTCACAGGTATCGATCTCAACACGAACGTGATGACCATCCATCCCGAACGAGATCATGCCCTCGGGAATGAGGACACATCGCGGAACAAGTTCGTCCGTGATGATGTTTTTTCTGAGCTTTGGCCGGAGTACAAGTTTATTAGCCAAACCAAATAGAGTCCCAATGGATTGGTCCTCATCATAAACCATGCCCCGCAAGTTGTGAGATTGGAGGTCCCCATCTTCGTCGATGTAGAAGGAGAGGCAATAACGTGGTAAGGCTACCGACAGCTGCCATGACGACGAAGGCTTGTCGGAGTCAATTGGAGATGCAGCGACAAGGAGGTTCTGCGGGGTATCGAGTGGCTTCAAGAGACTTGATATCATGGTCCAAGATTGGCTTCGGACATCTATGAGGAATTCGTCACCTTTGTGCAAGCGATACCGCCCAGGAATACAGTCCATCCTCCAGTTCTTTGGCGAACCCTTCCAAAGACTTTCGAGAGGGCGGACCTCCATGGTGGATGTAAAAAGATTTAGCCAATGAGCATGTCCCTCGATCAATACATCAGGAAAGTCTCCCTTCAGTCTTTCTTGAGGGATGAGCTCGAGCGTTTCCGAGTTAACACACGCTCGTATCAGAAGATCGGCGCCGTCGTTTCTGACAGAAAAGTGAACCTGGTAATGTTGCCTGAGTTGTCAAGGTTATACCCTACATTCCCGAAGGTGCGCCCACCTGGTGATCGCAGATTGCATTCCGTGTCGCATAATCCATCCCTGGAAGATCACTTGGTACGACCTCGAGGACTTGCTGTACATGTGATCAACCAACCTGCTTTACGCCGGACACGGCGCGACTCACCTCGCCAAATATTAGGTTGTATAGCGGATGCCGCATAATTTCGTTCGGCAATCTCCCGAGCGGTTTCCCATTGACCAAAAGTGATCCATCAAGTAAATTAAAGTGCACCACTTGCGAACACTGGTCAGTCGTCGGTGTGGTCGTGCACGACAACCAGCGTGAATTTGGACTCTGCAATGGCATCCACTTCGAACCGGAACGGTAGTGGGGCCAAATCCTTCTGACCGCAAGGTTAATGCCTTGATCGCTAGAGTCGGCTTGGATAGCACCCCTCACGGCACTCTCAAGAGCCAGAGAGAGACAACGATTCCGGTCAAGGAGCAGCTGTGAATATGTGGAGAGGCCGGAGACATTGCTAGGCGTGTGGTCATGGGTCAATATGGCAGAAGAAAGCAGAACCTCGATATCTTCCGCCGAACGCAGGAGTGTTGGGATGACCGTGGGGTGAACGTCGAACGTGCTTCGACAGACGACAGTCGCATCTCGCAAAAACCCACGCAGTTCCTCATCTCCCGGTGCACTTGCAACCTTGGCTGATAGCTCCAGTACCCAGCGGAATACCTTGTCACGCGCAGTACGAAGAAGTCCAAGAGCTCTTTGTTCGACAGGTATATCACAGCTGGACGCAAGTAGACGACGGGCCAAGAAAGAAATGGTGTCGACTGACACGACTTCGAGCCAATTTGCTTCGACATCCCGCAGGAGGCTCTCCAGCTCTTCTAAAAGCGCAAAGCAAAAGGACGGCTGGTGAATCTCCTGATGCCACGTCCACATCGTATCTGCAAGTGGTCCAACTTGAGAAGCTGCTTGAGCCAACAGAAAATGGACTTCGTGACGATGGAAACTCAGTGGTCGACCTCGAAGTTCTCGCAACATGTTGAGCCATTGAAGTAAACCACCGCTGCGGAGGTGTCCGAACGCCATAAATTCATGGATGGAAAGGTCTTTGTGACAGTCGATTTGGTTTGCCATAACGTCGTTCGACGTGTGGGAAGTGGCATCAACATACTTTTGCAAGTTCTGGTATGAGCCACTCTGAAGCTGGTATGTACAGTACCTGCTGATGTCGACATGTCCCAATGCCTCCGAGGAAGGAATACAAGCACGGCTATCAAAACCGTAGAACGTCAATCCATTGTTGACACAGACCCGCTCTTGCGTACTTGGAACGGATATTCGACTATAATGTGTGACAATGAATGGTTTTGTGTCAGAAGCAAGGGTTATCCGCGATCTCGGATGCTGGACAAGATAAGGCCGGAGCGCAGAATATCCGCTGAGCTGGATATAGGGATGTTTTTCCTTAACGGGTGCAGAATTGGTAATGTCAACCAGGAGACGAAATGTGGCGGCGCGCCATATGTTGAAGGAGACAGGACAATCTAATTCGAACACCACAACCTCGGCATGCAGCTGCTCAGCCGGCAAGGGCCACTCGTGAACAGATGTTTCCATACTTCTACACTCTCCTTCAAGGGAGCACTTAGAGCACCAGCGGTATGTATGGTATTCGAATCCATTCCGATCGATAGTATATTCGTGGCTGAGCCTAGCAACTTGACGTTGCAGATCGGCGTAACGAGCGTCCGCTCGCTCGAGTTCAGCAAGTTTTTCACGAACTTCGCGCTGCGCTACTTCCTCGATTTGAGTCTTGAGACGTTGAAGATGCAAAGAATTCCTGTAGAAACGGACGGCAAAACTGTCTGCAGTGAATGTAGGAGAAAAAGCAGACCATCCTCTGTGTGACCAAGAGTGGCGGTGAGAAATATATTGATATGCACAGTGAAGACGATGGAGATTTCCAGTCCTGCAAAGTAACAGATCCTCCAGAAGACTTGTAGGAACCTCGGGGGAGTAGTTTGCGAGCATGGGGACTTCCTTGACAGCTAACTTGTCGAGCGCAACCCAAAGCTCGATCGTGGTCAATAGCATGACCGACAGAAGTTCCGGATTGCCTGTGTACGTTTCCAGCGCGCTCGTCGTGTACTTTTCCGCTAGGGTCTCCAGCTTCACGCAAGCGTCGTCGTTGCTCCTAACCTGGTCAACCCAAGTGTCAATACCATGCTCAACTGCCCTTTCAACATCGTAGAGGGTGACGTGGGGCTCAGTGCCATATGCTTCTTCAAAGAAAACTCCGTCTGAGGATAGAAAATCATCTAGAGTACCTCTATGATGATGTTTGGGACTAAAGGGGGTGGCGGGAAGACTACTGTCACGATTTGCGAGAGCACTGCGAAGGTAGTCGACACTGCCCAGGAGTGACAGCTGGATGTCTCGAGCGAGATCAAGCTGAGAGGGGACCCAGACTGGGGATATACACTGAGCAGCCTGTACCCGTCCCCACCTCTTTTCAAGGATTGACCGGAGGGAGCTACATGTCTCCAACACAGTGCAGGAGAGCCAATCTGGCACGAAAGACCCCAGCTTCCGCAAACGTCGGCTGATTTTAGCGGAAATGGATTGGAGTAGGTCGTTGCGGAGGTCTTCGGTGATCTTTTGCTGTGCAAGATGACACATGAAGAACAGCATGAATTTCTTGTAGGTATCGTGCCCTAGAGTGGATCGGTCTAATGAAGTCCGAAGGACAACTCTAATGAGGAGCCAGAGTGGCGAGCGTCGCCACGGTAACTTCGAGTTGTTCCAAACAACGTCATCGTGCACGCATTTGACGATACGAACGGTATTGGCGGGACCACCGACACTCCTCAAGATGCCAGTGAGCAACTCGGTGATATAACGCGGGTGGGCGGTGTCTCGGGTTTCAATGACAGTGGACTGTGCTTTCTGACTCTTTGGAGTAGAATCAAGGACATCATCATTCATGCGAACGAGGAAGTTCGCTAGTTCAAAAAGAAAGCTCTCGTCTTCAAACACGACATTAGGGACCTCAATGGCTGGCCCAGGATATGAGCAGATGAGCCTCCCTTGGGTAGCCATCACATCCTCGGCACTCGGGGATAGCTCGAATGACTCGAAGATGGTGCCATCTCGCTGCTTTCTGAATACGACTGCTGCATTTTGAGCCCGAATAGGGAATGCAAGGACATCTATAATTTGTGAGTCTTTAGGACACTATGGACACTCGAAAACTCACCTTCCATGTTCATGCTGCTCAGCTGAGAAATGGTCTGAGATCGGTCCAGGCTTTCATACTGAACGGTGGCCCTTAGATTATCCAACATCCTGGAGATGCGATGCCACTGCGGTAGGTAGGTATTGTCGATGTGATCACAGTATATCCGTGCAACAAAGGCGACCGCTTCAACTAGCGAGCGATCGTTGGAGATAGAATAGTCATCCCCATCGGGAAGTTTGAGAGGAAAAAAGACGTGCGTAATGATGTATTCCAGCGTACGAGTGTCCCCATCACCAAGGACAAAGTGAGACATTTGCGCGATAAATGATACTGAGAGTGGGTTTGAAACCAGACGATGTGAGGTCGAGGGAAACGGGAACGATTGAACCACATGTACCAGGCCTTGTCTTTATATTTGTCGATCTGTGGCGAAGGGTTTGCCCTGAATTCAGTTGCCGAGTCCGAATAGCACAGGATGGACCTACAACAGAGAAGTTGACCGCGACGTGAGGCACACAGCCATTAGAGATATAGGGACATGCTGCAGAAGTCGGGTTACTCAATGTCCGGAGTCCTCGGGGTGGAACTAAAAGACGATAGCATCAAGATGGAATAACTCACCCGTTTATAACCTAGCTTTGGAGTAGTTCAGGACACTGGTAGAATGACCTCCAATGGCCGTAGGAGCTGGATCGAACTACAAGGACTGTGACAAACATCAAATGACGAAAATACCGCTACAGTCGATCATCTGTTGAGGTGCTCCAGTTCGATAATCGACCGTACCCAAGATTAGAAAACTTACCACTACACCAGGCCGGCTTGTTACTGCCAAACTGCGCTGGCGACTCGTATGGCGAGTGCCATTTCAAACGTCTGCGTGGTGGAGTGCGCGCGGAATCAGCACGGGACACAACCGGGGATAACAGCGGAGATTTAGTGGGCCGAGAACTTCTTCGCCTACCTTTTGTTGACCTTGTTGTGGACCTCATGTTGCTACTGTCCCGAAAAATTATCAATGTGCCTCGCTCACCCCTAGAAGCTCCCACGCAATTTTTTCTTATCTTGCCACAGATCCTGGACATATGTCCTCCTCGTGCATTCTGCAAAACTGTCGTGTGAGAACGTCATATAGTCATCACAAGGGGTGCAAGGCCGTGAGGTGGCCTTCAGAGCAGGTCATCTTATATTTTACATAAGCAGTGGTTGACAGTCATATAAACGCTACATGTGTGACAACATCAGGCAAGACAGAGACAATGCATCAATGCTGGTCATGCGTAGAGAAAACAAGAGAGACGGTCGGTACTTGAGAGTAAATGACATACACAAGGGGAAAAAAAAAGAATGGATGGAACAACGCCGGTCTAATCCCAGGGAACTACAATCACACCTGACCGCCCCCACAGCCTTTCAAGAACCCATCAGGAACTCAATGAAACAAACACGAGTTTTTGCTGACGAAAGCATCTTCTTGAACCTGGAGAGGAAGAAAGATGGCCCCTTCGGAGTCGACCCACGCTCACACACAAACTAATACGACGAATTTCTGCATTCCTAGCAGCAGTAACCGGAGCGTTGAACGCAATTCATTCAAGGAACTTGACGGGTGTTCTTAATGTCATGACGTGCAGAGATCCCTTGGTTCTCCCATTGTCTCCGAGTATTCCATTGCTATCATTTTTCCATTGTTTGGACATTGGAGATTGACATAATGCATGCCTGGTGACCGGTTACCTGCTCGTTTGTCGAACCCGCGATGAGTATGATGGCACCCTGCAGGATCGTTCGGCAGCATCGACGAATGGGCCACTCCTTTTCATTCTCGCATCCTTTCTCATTGGCAGAAGCATTGCATGAGCAGGGGCTATATCAACGAGGGTTCGTTGACTACGAGCCACTTGAGCATGCCTGCTGTGTCTTTTCCCCCATCATTCCTCTCTTTTATCATGCGATTCAAACTGTTCTGGTGACTTCAATTCCTCTATTGCCTCGTCCGAAATATTGTCGTCCACTTATCACTACCTCCTCGTGTTAGCAAACGGGAATACCTGCTTTCGCAAATTTGCCGCAAAGATCAGGTCACTGGGTCTCTTTTGGAACAGGTGAGCTGACATTGCGTGCCTCACTTTGATCAACCGTCCTTCCTGTAACTCCATAACCACAGGGACAAAGCAAGCCAAGAGGGCGACGGTCGGATCGTCTCAGACCGGAGACGTCTTTGGTATGATTCATAAAGAGATATTCTCTAACCCAAATTCTCCGACTGGACTGAACAAGATGACTTGTGCCTTCTGAACTACTGGAGGTTTTCTAGTGCTGGCACCGTCATATCTTGGGACAACTAGTCGTTGAATTTCCTCGTGATGACCCTCTGGCATGACGTACAGCTGATGGCTTATTTCAAGGAGTGAACATTGCGTTTCAAATCCGAGTCAGATCCCAATGGTCTGTCATCGCGCGTTCCTTTTTTTGCTTTATGTTCATCTGCTGAACGATATTCGTTCTTGTTACGGATGCAGGTTGTCACTCTTTACGATGTTCGCGATCTGGTTCTGTTGCTGATTGTCACACTAGTCTCGTCAATTACTCGTGGCTCATCATGTGCTCTCTTGGGCTCTAGCATGCTTTCCAGCGGGGCATCGAAATGAGCGACTTGCTTACCAAATGTTTCAAGGCTGCAATGGCGGTTATCAACCATACGACCAATGTACCCGTACCAAGTGGTCTCATTTGTTCGTCTTCAGACAGTAAGGCTTTATTCATCTCTGACCCGCATCTGTGCTTTTTAAATCCTCGTGTACCAAGCCACTCTATCTTTGCCTTGCCTGCTTCTGCTTTTTTGCTCAAGGCAATGTCTCCCCTCGACTCGTATACCCAGCCCTGCCACTCTTGTCCGTTGATGCATTCAGCACTCTTCGAGCTTCAAAGTCCGATTTTTTAATACGGCCCACATCACCCCCTACCCTTGTTGGTGACGCACAGGTAGGCAAAGTCACTCTGGACTCATTTGTACAGCTCGACTCCACTCCTCCTCTTATTGTCTGGCAATTGCATTATACATGTGACGTAGGATTGGGTAGTAAAAATTTCTTGCTCTCTTCTTGTCTCTCCTCGATCCGTGTTGCAACGGCTGAGGTGAGACTTCCACCTCTTACCATCTTGACACACATAATGACGTTACTACCTACAGCTAATACGTGTGTGCCATAGTCCTACAGAGAACGCCTGAAGTAAGAGCTTGCCACTTGTCATCAATTGACCAATAGAGATGGCATGCAATCTGCCGTAGATCTTGAGGCGATTTCATCTGTCCCAGTCGCCACCCTCCATGACGAGTCTGCCATAAGTGTGTAGGACTATGGCACACGTAATACCTCAGCCGTCGCTATACAGACTATATTCGGACTACCTATGGCACACGTATTAGCTGCAGGTAGTAACGTCATTATGTGTATCAAGATGGTAAAAGGTGGAAGTCTCACCTCAGCCGTCGCAACACGGTTTCGAGGAGGCGTTGGCATGTGACTATATTGCTTGTGGTCGGAGTTCAAAAACGGAGTGTGGTTCATCCTTGGATAAAAACTCGGTTGTTTGTGCGGAGTCCAATCATCCACCCCCCACTACCATGTCTGCATACCCTGACATCAAGTCCTGGTCTGATGAGCGCCTCGTGGAGTGCGTTGATGATGACGACTTGTTGTGGGACGTGAAGGCTGCCGAGCGTAGGAGGCGGGCGAAGGCGAGGAAGGAGGCAGAGGAGGCACGGAGGAGGGCGGCGGAGGAGGCCGCAAGGAGGGAGGCGGCGCTTGAGGCCGAGGCAGTGGCTCGGAGAAGGGTGAGTCCCCATGTTTTGGACCGGACGTGGCTAACCGGAGAGTAGGCAGAGCAGGAGCGGTCACAGCAGACCCAGGCAGGGCCAAGTGGTGGAAAGGGTAAGGCTCCGGAGTGTCAGAGGTGTAAGGACCGGGGGCTGCAGTGCGAGATGGGCCCTGGCAAGTCGACATCATGCCTAGCATGCCAGGAGGCCAAAGCAAGGTGTGAGCAACCTGGCAAGGAGAATATGGAGCGGAAGCGGAGGGCGGAGGAGCCAGAGCAGCCCATGAAGAACGTGCGCTCGGAGGAGGCGGAGTATGGCCGCCAGATGGTGATGGTGGCCCGGGAGATCCGGGATATTGTGCGGAGGGAGTTAGCATGGCAAAACCGGCTGCTGGAGCAGCTGGTACACCCAGCTCGGTGAGAATATGACCATGCAACACAATATGGGTGGGGAGAAGTCATTGGTGATTGTCCTCGTCATAGCTGCTGTCCTTGCTGATGGTGACCAACTTGTCTAGGTCATTATTCCGAAGGCATTGATAGTCCAGATATTTCACCTTCTTGCAGATCGCCTCGGTGGACTGGCCAACAGACGAATATATTTCATCCCATTCTCTCGTTCCCTCCAGGGTCAATGGTCAGAAGGTGGATGCCCTTCGTGAACTTATGTTGGAATGCATAAAAGAATGTGGCATTCTCGTTGTTCGGCCAGAGCATGTTTTGTCACTCAGGCTTGTCAGTGTGGAGAAGCAGCTACCTGATGCAGAAGACAGTCAATTAGCAATGCAATTGCTGAATCTTCAGAGGTGGTTGCGTTCGTGCTCACGAGATATTCTGGATGAGAGCGATGAGATCCTTCATGTTCAATATCAGTTGGTGTATACCATTGGCCATCAGCAACAAATGGAAGGCTTCCCCGAGCGATGGACCACCCAGAACAAGTTCTCAATCTTGTGGGCAAACACGCCTCGTCCCTTCGAGACAGCTTTCCGCATGGAATAGAGTACGAGCAAGGTCCATCTGGATCATTCCCCCACCTGTGTATTCTGCATCCAGCTGCTGACGGAGAATTAATTTCATGGATAGTGCGGGACGTTATGGATAATCTGCTACCGAACTATAACCTTGGACAACATTCCTCGGACGTCAAGAATGCGATTCGAAGCTTCATATCGTGCACAGATACTCC
>JBBPKN010001730.1:0-12809 GCA_038089275.1 Pulveroboletus cf. rosaemariae | reverse complement strand
ACTGTTACCATCATTGTTGCTATTCCTGTTCCATTCCTGTTCCTTGCTTTCCCCTGTTTCATCCTGTCACCCTTCAGTTTCAGTCTGACATGATTGAACATTATCTCCCTGACATCTCCATTCATTTCCTAGATATTTAAACATCTGCTTTACTTCTGAGTTTGCACCTGTCTCATTTTGTTACACTTCTAGATAGCTCTGCCTCTCTGAGGTATAAGTACTGTAGTTCTGTATCTTGTACCTCAGTATGAATATTGACAAAAACACCAGAAAACCCTCTTATTGTCAGCCTCACTCTGCTTGAGCCTTGGGCTCACTCTGACCCTTCTGGTTACTCCAGAGTATCTCCAAGGCTATGCAATATCCTTGAAGGAGTCATAAGGCCTCACCCCCATGACTAGGCTTGACTCTCCTTGTCCTGCCTGTTCCTCCTGTTGAGCATAGAGACAGCCATTTTACCCACTCTGACATCTATGTAAATCAGGACAATAGAGAAGTGCAAGGGTGCACCACATAAGATAAAGCCAAGTCCTGTTCAACCATTTAAACCCTTCCTAGATTCCCCCAGAACTCTCTGGAGCACCCCAGAGTTCTGATCTTCTTTCAGCATCAAGGGTTTCATTTTAAAAAAAAGAAAAACTGGTTAAAAGTATACTTGTCTTGATATAGGTTTTAACAGTCCATTTTAGTGGGATGGAAAGTTTTAACAGTCAAGCCTAGTCATGGGGGTAAGGCCTTATAACTCCTTCAAGGATATCATATAGCCTCAGAGGTACTCTGGAGTAACCTGGAGGGTCAGAGTGAGCCCAAGGGCTTGAGCAGAGTGAGGACAACAACAAAAGGGTGTTTCTGTTGTTTTTGTCAATATTTGTACTGAGGTACAAGATACAAAACTACAGTACTTATACCTCAGTGAGGCAGAACTATCTAGGAGTGTTATGAAGTGAGACAGGTGTAAACTCAGAAGTAAAGCAGATGTTTAAATATCTAAGAAATGAATGGAGATGTCAGGGAAGACAATGTCCAATCATGTCAGACTGAAACTGAAGGGTAACAGGATGAAACAGGGGGAAGCAAGGAACAGGAATGGAACAGAAATAGTAACAATGATGGTAACAGTAACTGAGACTGAAAATGGTAATGGAGTTATACTAGGACAGTCCAGAGATAATGAAGGGGAACTAGGGTAGTACTTGACTGGAGCAGAGATAGACTAGAAACAGAATGGGGCAGAGTGAGAGTGGAAGCCCAGGGAAGCATATAATGCTGAGAGGCAGAAAGCATATATGTGTTATGAACATAACATTTACTAGCAGAAGAGTCACATGACAAGCACATGACTGTGTGTCACATCCCATGCCAACAGTTCAACTCCACTATGTCTCCAGTGCAACTCCAGTTGCTTTTACACTTTAAGCTGCATATTTCCTAGTTGCCTTTATCTCCATTTTTTCCACCTAATGATTGGTTTCAACTTTACCTATGCTAACTCCATACTATTCTGATACAAATCCATTATTCCTCTGACCTCACTTTCTGTTCCTGTTCCTTTATGCTGCACTTCTCCCTATCATCACTTAGTTTTAGTTTGACATTATTCGATGTTGTTTCCTCTGACATCTCCATTCATATCCAGGATGCATTGGCACCTGCTTCACTTATGAGATAACTCCTTTCATATCTCCATTCTCTCCTTAGATAATCTGCCTCCCTGAGATATAAGTACTGGGGTTCTGTATCTTGTACTTCAGTTTGAATATCAACCATAACATGATATTATGATCCCCTTAGATCCCTCCTGCCTCATAACTTGACATCATATCTCTTGTTGGAAAAAGCCCTATGGCCTATCTCAAACCTCTGATAGTCTCCAACCACTTCATAAATTGGGGCATTCAGTACCAGCATAAGGGTGCATCACATAAGGTAAAGCCAAGCTTCATCCACTTCAGAGTTATCCAGAGTACCCCTAGAGTACATTGCAACATTTATAACAGTATATTCAAACTTCCACTTGTGCTGGTACTGCTATCATGTCTATCCATGTAACCAGAGCTCACTCTCATGCTATCCTAGATCAGTTCAAGAGTTTCTCTGCCCACCACACACCAGGTATAGCCTTACAGGCTCCTGCTCCCTTCCACTCATCCATACCTAGTGCTCCAGTTGATAAAGCCCCTGGTGGTTCCAAGGTTCCTCAACCTCCCCACAACCCTGACAACTGTGGTACCCAGCCAGAAATACCAGATGAACCTGGAGATAATCCCTCCGATGGATATTCTGATATTCCAGAGGATGACCCTGAACCTTTTCCAGATCTGGAATCTATTCCCATTCACCATGACACTATTACCAATCTTGCTAGTGCCATTCATGGATTAGCTCACTCTTCCTGTTGTACCCTTAAAACATCATAGCATACCAAAGTACAGGAATCAGACCAGTTCAATGGAACTGATCCCCAGAAGCTTTGCATTTTTCTGATGCAATGCAAATTAAATTTCCAGGATCATTCCAAAGCCTTTGCCAATGACCAAGCCAAGATCACTTATGCTCAGTCCTACCTTAAGGGCATGGCATTGGAATGGTTTGAGCCTGACCTCCTTCTTACCAAAGATCCTAACTTCCACCCCTTGTGGATGGACAATTATAAGAAGTTTGTTTAGGAACTCTGGACCAACTTTGGACCCCATGACCTGGTCAGAGATGCAGAGCACTGGCTTGACCAGTTGACTATGAAGGATGGTTAACAAATCAACAAATATGTAGTTGAGTTTAACAGAATTGCATCTTAAGTCCAGGGTTACAGAGAAGATGCCCTCTGCCACTATTTCTATAATAGTCTTCCAGACCACATCAAAGATGATTTTTCCTGTGTTGGCAAGCCACTGACACTCATTGAGCTGTGCCAGCTGGCTCAGACCATTGATGCTTGTTACTGGGAGCACAAATCCAAAATTAGCCAATAAGAGAAGTTATCTTATCCATCCAAGTTCTCTGATAAACCTGCCATATCTTCCACTTCAACCTCTGGCCCTAATGAATCAAGGAACAAGTCAGCTACTTCCTCCAGCTTCTTCAAGTTGACCATTCCCCAAAAACAGGACTTATCATCCAAGCTTGATAAGGATGGTAAGCTCACTACTGAAGAATGCAAGTGTCAACTGGAGAATCACCTCTGTTTGTTCTGTGGTATCACAGGGCATATAGCAAAGGACTTCCCCAAGTCTTCCTCTAAGGCAGTCAAAGCTTGTGCTGTTAAAACCTCCACTTCAGAAACCAAACCAGAGGCCTCTGTCTCAGAGGTGAAAAAATAGTCTGCTGCCTCCATGACTCTGCATGAGCTGGAGGTTGCATTGATCCTTCCTGTGCTTTACTGGAGGTTAGACTTAACATGTCCATTCTTTTAGATAATGCTTCACTTATGTCTCTTGTCACTCTTGTTTCACAAGAAATTCCTCTGTTTTCTGCCCTGATTGACTCTGGTTCTTCAGATTGCTTCATAGACACCAAGTTAGTCAGTACTTACAATCTTCCAACTTATTCCATTCCTCTGTTGCAGCTCCAACTTCTTGATGGCTCTTCCAATTCTATGATTATGAATGCCATTGATCTTTCTGTTTGTCTTAAAACCAGTGATATCACTCTGATGGCTTTCTATGTCACTCTGTTGAATGGATCTAGTTCTCTTGTTCTAGAACACAACTAGCTTGCCCACTACAATCCATTGATTGACTGGATATCAAGTTGTATCTCATTCTAATCATTCAAACCAAACATGTCAACACTCCCAAGCTCACCTCCACAGCCTCCAGTTTCTCTGATCCAAGCTGACTCCAAACCTGATTCACTGTGTTCCCCTGACCCCAAACCTCTGTCAATCAAGCTACTTAGCTCATTAGCATTCAAATGTACCTGTAGCCTTGATGGCTTAGTCCTGTTCTATCTGCAGCTCCAATCCTCAGAGAGTTATCTCCATTCTGCTTCCATTGCTTCTCCTTCAGCCAACCTTTCCAGTGTTCCTCAGGAATACCATGACTTTGCTGATGTGTTTAGCAAAAGCAAGGTGTTCTTTAAACATGGAGTTCTCTCCCACATCACCTCTGATCAAGGTTTCAAGTTCAATTCCCATTTCTTCCATTTTCTGGGTCAAGCCCTCAATATCTGTCTCCACTTCACCTCCAGGTATTATCTGAAGAGTGACAGTCAAACCAAGCAAATGAACCAAACCCTGAAGCAGTATCTACATGTTTATTGCAACTATCAGCAGAACAACTGGTCTGAACTCCTGCCCCTCATGGAGTTCACTTATAACAATGCCCCTAATGCTACCACAGGTGTTTCCCCTTTCTTCACAAACAAAGGCTACCATCCAAACATTTCCATGCACCCAAAATGTGATCTCACCTCTACCTGAGCTTGAGAATACACCATTGACCTTAACTCTCTCCACATCTTTCTTTGTGAAAAAATAGCTGCCACCCAAGTCAGATACCAAGGACCTGCAGATGCCCAATGATCTCCAGCACTGGACTTTAAAGTAGGTGACCAGATATTCATCAAGGCTAAGTACTTCAGAACTATATGGCCATCCAAGAAACTCACCAAAAAGAACATAGGTCCTTATTCCATTATCATTCAGGCAGGCTTGCTGTCCTTTACACTCCATCTCCTAGAGAACATGAAGTCTGTTCATCTGGTCTTTTATGTTTCTCAACTTGAACTCTCTGTCCCCAATATAATCCCAGATTGCATGCAACCACCCCCACCACTAGTCAAAATTGATAATGAACTGGAGTTTGAGATCTCTGAAATTCTAGACTCAAAGATAGATTATAGGTGAAGGAACTGCAAATTACTGTACTTGGTTAAGTAGTTAGGTTATAAGGATACTAATGAGGAGATCTCGTGGCTCCTTGCCACTGAATTAGGTCATGCTTCTGAGATTATTGAGGAGTTTCCTCTCCATTACCTGGACAAACCTGGGCCATCTTATAATCAATCAACTGAGTAGTGGATTTAGTGATCTAGTCACAAGACCCTCTACCTACTCTAAGATTGCCTTTTCAATCTTCTTGTCTACCATGGAAATTTCATCAACCTTTACACAAAGTTCTGACAGCTCCACTGCCATCTTGTCCACCTTTCTATCCTTACTCCCTGAACTCCCAGCTTTTCCAGTCTCCTTTACCCATGTCTTTCCCAACACATCAACTAGCCACTCCAGCAGCCAGTTCTTGCATTTTGCCTCTCACCATACCTTCCCACCCATCTCCCTTATCAACACCTTCATCAGGCAACAGCTCTTAGCCACCTGCCAAAGACCTTCTTCTGTCTTCTCTGAGTCTGCCTGGCTATTGGGCACCCCTTCCTCTTCCACCTTCCATCTCTGCTTCCTCTCCAGCTTCTCCTGGCCAGGGTGGTCACACCTCACATTTGCCTCTATACAGGCAAGGCATGATATCAACTTGCCTGGGCCTACCTGGCACTCCAGTCCCCAGTCATTGCACCTCCAGCACCCTGGTCCCTCTTTTGCTTTCCTCTTGCCATTGCTGCTACTCAACACCACCTGGGCTTGGTGAAGTTCCTCCACCTAAGCCAGTTTTGAGCACTAGGCCCCAACCACATTTTCATTACTCACCTGTTTCTGGACTACCACCACTGCTTTCTGAGCTTCCTCTGTTTTCTTCTGCATCTCCTCCTGTTTTCTCACTTTTCCCTGCCACTTCCACTCAGCATACTTTGCATTGCCAAGCTCCTCTTTATCTTCAACATGCTTCTCCAGGAGCTCATCAGACCAGGTGTGAATGTCAGTGAATAAAGACATGATGAGAGATACTAGTATGAAAGTCTTTGGGGTGGTATTTGCTTTTATGGGTTTCTGGCCAGCTAAACCCCAATACCCACTCTGCTCACTTATTCATCAAGAGCACATGCTTCACAGCCTTCAGGGGTTCAGGCCTTAAGAGGGGAATACTGTCACATCCCATGCCAATGGTTCAACTCTGCTATGTCTCTGGTGCAACTCCAGTTGCTTTCATGCTTTAAGCTGCATATTTTCTAGTTCCCTTTACCTCCATCTTTTCCACCTAATGATTGGTTTCAACTTTACCTATGCTAACTCCATACTATTCTAATACAACTCCATAGTTCCTTCAACCTCACTTCCTGTTCCTGTTTCTTTGTGCCACACTTCTCCCTGTTATCATTTATTTTCAGTTTGACATTATTCAACATTGTCTCCTCTGACATTTCCATTCATATCCAGGATGCATTGGTACCTGCTTCACTTATGAGACAACTTCTTTCATATCTCCATTCCCTCCTTAGATAATCTGCCTCCCTGAGGTATAAGTACTATAGCTCTGTATCTTGTACTTCAGTTTGAATATCAACCATAACATGATATTATGATCCCCTCAGACCCCTCCTGCCTCACAACTTGACATTGTACCCTACCCTAAGTTCCTTGACTTACTTCATGACTTAACATCATACCTCTTGTTGGGAAAAGCCCTACAGCCTATTCCAAACCTTCAATAGTCTCTGACCACTTCGTAAATTGGGGCATTCAGTACCAGCATAAGGGTACACCACATAAGGTAAAGCCAAGCCCCATTTACTCTGGAGTTATTCAGAGTACCCCCAGAGTACATTGCAATGTTTATAACACTATGAGATATCCTTTCCAAAACAAGATAAACCCTAGGATATGGTTGAGTTGTTATTCAGAGTTTCCCCTTGAGTTTAGGCACAGCTTATGGTTGGATCTAGTATCTCAGATAACAGGTGCTCTTCTAATCTAATCTCTGATGAATCTGGATCTAGACCTAGATAAGGGTCAGATCTGATCATGGCAGATCTCTAGATGGGATCTTCTCAGCCTTATGGCTAAGGGCATGGTTTAATCTTCATTTACCCTGAACCCTAACCTTCTATTCTACATGGCCTCTCTATTCTACACCCCTTTACTGCATGGCCCATTAATCATATGCTTTATCCTTGCCCTATGCCCAGTTATCATATTTAGTATTGTGCTAGACACACTGGGTGGTCTGTGCATGACTGGGATTAGTATAAGTAGCAGGTAGTTTCTTGATTTCAGCTTTCCAGCCTTAACCACTTGTTATCTTGTATATTATCCTCTTAGTGCTACCTATTCAATACAGGCTAGTCTTTAAGTCCTGACTTGTGCTATGGCTTCTCAGGCCTTGCTACCCTGAGTTCACACACTGCTCTTCCATCTATTCCAACCAAATCCAACAATAAAACTGACACACACTCTCAAGGCAGATTATTTAGAGTTAGAACAGGTTATTCAGAGATCAACACCATAACAATATGCATAGCTGGGGAAGACTGGAATGGTAACAGAGGGCCAGAGTTGCCTGGAGGGGAGTCAGAGGGCTAGAGTGGCTTACTAGGTACAAAGACCAATTGTAAGCTGGATTGGAATGGGGTTGGAGTTGGGTCAGAGGTCCAGGATATAACATTTATGTAAATTGGGACACTGGAAAGTGCAAGGGTACATTATATAAGGTGAAGCTGAGTCCTGTTTGATCAACAAAACCCTTCCTAGATTTCTCCAGAGCCCTTCAAAGCCCTCTGAAGTTATGACCTTCCTTCAGCATTAAGGGTTTTATTCAGAAAAGAACTGGTTTTAACAGTATATTTCTACTCTCACTTGCACTTTTCCAAGCCTTTACTTCAGGATTGGCCTCCACTGTTAAAACTTTCCATCCCACTAAAATGGACTGTTAAAACCTACACCAAGACAAGTATACTTTTAACCAGTTCCTTTTTTTTAAAATAAAACCCTTGATGCTGGAAGAAGATCAGAACTCCAGGGTGCTCCAAAGAGTTCCAGGGGAATCTATGAAGGGTTTTAATGGTCAAATGGGACTCAGCTTCACCTTATGTGGTGCACCCTTGTACTTCTCCATTGTCCTGATTTACATAAATGTTGAAGTGGGTGATAAGGCTGTCTCTATGCTCAACAGGAGGGACAGGCAGGACAAGGAGAGTCAAGCCTAGTCATGGGGGTGAGGCTTTACGACTCCTTCAAGGATATTGCATAGCCTTGGAGATACTCCAGAGTAACCCAGAGGGTTAGAGTGAGCCCAAGGCTCAAGCAAAGTGAGGATGATAACAAGAGGGTTTTCTGGTGTTTTTGTTGATATTCATACTGAGGTACAAGATACAGAACTACAGTACTTATACCTCAGAGAGGCAGAGCTATCTAGAAGTGTAATGAAATGAGACAGGTGCAAACTCAGAAGCAAAGCAGATGTCTAGATATCTAGGAAACAAATGGAGATATCAGGGAGACAATGTCCAATCATGTCAGACTGAAACTGAAGGGTGATAGGATGAAACAGGGGAAAGCAAGGAACAGGAACAGAACAGGAATAGCAACAATGATGGTAATGGTAACTGACTGGAAATGGTAACAGAGTTATATTAGAATGGTCTGGAGATAATGAAGGGGAACTAGAGTAGTACTTAACTGGAGCAGAGATAGACTGGAAGCAGAATGGGTGGAGTGGGAGCAGAAGTCTGGGGAAGTGTATAATGCTGAGGGGCAGAAAGTGTACATGTGTAGCTGGGGAAGACTGGAATGGTAATGGAGGGCCAGAGTTGCCTGGAGGGGAGTCAGAGGGCTGGAGCAGCTTACTAGGTGCAAAGACTAATTGTAAGCTGGGTCAGAATAGGGTTGGAATTTGGGTCGGAGGTCTGGGATATGACATTTACTGTCTCTCAACACTCAGCTTCAAACCACCTGCATGCTTGGTGCACTCATGGGTAATCCCTTCAAGATCTCTGGAACTTTGATCCATCCCCTGTGCTATTTGTCAGGCTATAACCACCAATGACACCATTATGACCTCATGCTCTTCTAGGCATCTGATCCCTAAGTTAATCTATCCTTCATGGCACAAGCCCCCTATTGCCTCTGACTTCTGAGCCTCTTTGAGCCACTCCAATGTTCTAAAACATCAGTTACTGGCCCCAGTTGCTTAAGATACATGCATCTAGATTCAACTTCTGACTTCTGACCCTGGCATTCCCCTATTTCCAACTCTGGGCTCTTTAGAGCAGCTGTGACTCCCTACTATCATACAGTGTCACCAGTTCTCATGGATCCTCAAATGCAGTTTAGGTTATGGTTCTCTACTCATGAGTGCCACTCCTTTTATTTTTTTTTCTGTTCTTTTCTGGCAGCTGATTCTGGTCCACTAACATGTTATTGTCATCTGGTAATCCTTAACCAAAAACCACTCCATGTCACTCTGGACTATTCTGACCAAACTTCTCATGCCTAGATCTTATCATTGAAGTCTAAGCATCCTCTAGCTGTTTCCTGGCCCCTTCCTTGACAAGTCACTCCAGAATCATCAATAGACAGTCATCAACCCCTTATATCTGTTCTCTACTCCTAGGTGACCCATTTCTGGCTGTTGGTCCTAGCCTTTCAAGACCTGGTGTTATGGTGTCAGTTTCTGAATGACTAGTCCTAACCCTAAACGGTCTGCCTTGAAAGGGTGCATCGGTTTCATTGTCGGATTTGGTTTGAATAGTGAATAAAGTATGGACTCAGGGTAGCAAAGCCTGAGGAGCCATCACAAGTGAGGATAAATAACGGTGTATTGGTCACAAGGGACCCGATGTACAAAAGCACAAGAAACAAGGGAACAAGTCAACAAGGTCAACAAGTAATTAAGGCTGGAGAGCCTTAATCAACGAACTACCTACTATATATACTGCGTCCATATGCGCACGGACCATCCCAGGGTTATGGGAGATACTAAATAAGGAAATAGGGCATAGGGCGTGCTTACTGAGAATATAACCAATGGGCCATGTAGATAAGGTGTGTATCAAGGAGGAGGCTATGTAGAATGGAAGGAAAGGTCAGGGACAATGGAGATTAAACCATATCCTCTACCATGAGGCCAAGGAGATCCCATTTAGAGATCTGCCACAGATTAGATCTGACCCTTATCTAGATTGAGATCCAGATTCATTGGAGATAAGATTGGGAAATGTATCTGTCATCTGGAGATACTAGATCCAACCATAAGCTGTGCCCAAACCCAAGAGGAAATATTAAATAAACAACTAAACCATATCCTAGGGTTTATCCTTGTTTGGCAATAAAGTCTCACGATCATGTGCTTGTCATGTGACTCTTCTGTTAGCAAATGTTATGTTCATAACACCTGGCCTCCCAAGTATGACAAGTCTATTAAACCTGTACCCCTTGTCTTTCCAACCTCCAACATCACACTTCCATGCACTTCCAATCATTATGATCTTCCATTGTGTACCTCATTCTATTTAGGATTTGGAAGCCCCAATACTCTGACCCCCTTCTACCCACTTCTGCTTCTTTCTGATATTTCCCCTTTTTCTTCAATTTCACCTCATCTGCTCAAGCTATTGGACCTTCACACACTCTACAAAGACTGTTGGATTCACTCTGTTGATGTCTAGCATCACCCTCTGCTGGATGGTTTGTGTTCACTGATTCTAGGACACCACTAACTTACCCACTATGGTCCATTAACCCCAGATATTGTGTAGTATCTCATCTGTTCACTGGATAACACATGCCAGCACCCTATGTACCCCCTGTAGCTCTGTACCACTCCAGTCTCAGCTAACTCTGATCCTGAACCACAGTTTTTTCATCATTATCTGGTAGTTATGACTTTGTTGCCTAAGTGCATGGTCATCTCTGCATTGTTCTGCTCTCTGTAGCAGGCCAGTTTTGTCTGTTGATATGCCTATCAGGAAGACACCTCCATCTGCCTCTAATTTTCTCTGAACTTGTAGCATTTGACCCTTTATTCTTCTTCACCTGTGGCACCTCTGCCATCTGTTTTCTTATTCTTGCAGCTAAGGTATACCCATCTTGCTAACCAACCAGGCTTCAGAAGCTCCACCTCTCTTCCTCTGCACTCTGACATGCTCCCGGCATTTCATCTCACACATCAAAAAGTCTCTTGCCCTCTCTGGGTATCTTCATCCCTTTCTGTTTCCCCAGAAAGCTTACTCTTCTGTCATGACTGCACTGCAATTACTCTTTCTTTTCCTACTTGCAGTTGATTGAGCTTTGTTTCTGTTTCTTATGGGTCCCTGCTTGGGTTTCCTCTGTATGGTGCTACATTGTTTTATTTATGCACCACCTCCCTATAATTCCCTTGCCATTGGCACTCTCTGTCCTTTTCTGGAAAACCTGTTTTGCAGAATTATCTCCACACCTCTCCATTCTCTCTGACTCTTGCCTGGGAAATCCTTGCTCTTTGGGCATTGTTCCTGACAACTCCATTCCTGCTCATGGATATTTCCTTACTTTTTCTGTATGTTGTCTCATGACCTGTCTTTCTGTCCCCCTGGGTCTTCTTTTTCCTGGAAGACATTCTGCTCTTTTGCATCTTCTGGGAATCCTGCTTCTTTCCCCTGGGTATTCCTTCTCTGGCAATGATTCTGCTCTTCTGCATCTCCTGGGAATGCTGCTCATTTCTTCAGAACCTCCTCCAAATCCCTCTGCTGTTTTGCCCTGGGAATCTCTTGTTCTTCCAGCCTTGTTCTGATAACTCTGTTACTCTTTGCCTTCAGTTCCCATTCTTTCTCTGATCTATCATCCAGGAACCTGTCCTTTTATTTTCCCTGGATCTTCCTTCTCCTTTGGGAATATTTCTGCTCTTCCTGCATCCCCTGGGAACTCTTCATTTCTGTGTCTGTTCTTTTTGATTGGCCTTTCTTTCTGGCCTCCCTCCTGTTCTTCCAGGTACTTCCAGATACCTCCTGCCTTATGCCTTGCATTGCCTCTGGCCCCTTTGTTTTCTGTCTCCTAGTTGATGATGGGATGTCAACCTTGAGGAGAGGATAGCATCTAGTGACCACACTAGTAACTGCTGATCACACCTAGCAATCCACAACCTACTGGTCATCTAGCACTCTTGCCCTTTCCTTAGTTCCATCACTCACCCCTCTGACCTCCCTCTGTTTTATCTCTGATCTCTTCCACCATAGTGCCCAGCCCACCTGGTCAACTGTCTTCCTCTTTATGCAATAACCAGATGTGCTCTGTGCCAATTGCCCCTCTGACCACCCTTACCACTCATGCAATGACTGACCCCTACCTATGTTGACTGCACCCATCTTCAATTGCCTCCAATTGCCTCCATTTCTCTCCTAAGTAGCTTACCTGTTACGGTTCGGTCTTCCTACTAATCAAGCGGTGACACTTCCTGATGTTCGGGCCAATGACTTCCACGGTTCGATAAGGCTTGTATGTTCCTAATCCTAAAGTAGGGGCTGGCTTGCTGCTATGGGCGACGACGATGATAAAAGGAATGACAGCAATGATAAAGAGGGATCAAGCCAGGAGTGATGAACAGCTACTTGATTAGATGCTCTGTGACTGCATACTAGATACAAGTGCTCAAGACTGGGTCTTGAGTCTATGGACAGCTACTCTATATATACTATTCCCATCTGCGCACGGACCAGGTCCAGGGCAAAGGGAACTACTTAAATAGGTAATTGGGCATAGGGCGTGCTTACTGAGAATATGACCAAACGGGCCATGTGGATAAGGTGTGTAGGAGAGGCAGTGTAGAATGGAAGGGAAGGGGAATCTAAATATAAATAGAAGTCAGGGCTAACGGAGATTAAACCATGCCCTCAACCATGAGGCCGAGGAGATCCCATCTAGAGATCTGCCATGATCAGATCTGACCCTCTTCTGGATCGAGATCAGATTCATCGGAGATCCGATCGGGAGATGCATCTATCATCTG
>JBBPKN010001729.1:0-12827 GCA_038089275.1 Pulveroboletus cf. rosaemariae | reverse complement strand
ACCAATTAGTCTGCAGCATATATAAACCCTACCATCACAAATAAATTCCCTTATTTTCATTATAAAACATCTTTCTGCTGCTTAAAGAGATAATATCATCTTTCTTGCCTCTCTTGATCTTTCCTGTAGGAAAATTGCATCTCAAACTGGTCTAGGGAATTCTACTGTGGCTAGGGTCCTTCAGGAAATCCAACCAGAGAAGGAAAATCATCATGGTAATCATCCTTTAAAACTTTCTTCTACCAATAAGCATGCTATTATTCAACAAATTCTTACTGGAAAGGCCAGTAATGCAGTTCAGGCCATTTATTTCATCAATTCTATTGTCAGCACTCCTGTCTGCCCACAAACAGTCAGAAATACCCTCAAGGAAGCTTCTCTAAAAGCTATGATAAAGAAGAAAAAATCTCTTTTCTCTGCTATTTATAGAAAAAGCAGGTTGGTCTTTGCTCTGAAGTACCAGCATTAGACTATGAAGGACTAGAAGGGGGTGATTTGGTCAGATGAGACTAAAATCAATAGGATTGGATCAGATAAACAAGAATATATGTGAAAAAAGAAAAAAGAAAAAATAAGTTCTAAGGAGATCAAAGATATAGTCAAGTTTGAAAAAGAATTACTCATGGTATGGGGCTATATTGAATGGAATGGTGTGGGAGTTTTGAGTGAAATTGAGGAAAGGATGGATGCTAAATAGTATATGGCAATTTTGAAGAAAGAATTATTGCAGAGCATAGAGAATTCTGAAATTTCTTTAAATAAAATCATCTTTTAGCAAAATAATAATTTCAAGCATATCTCTAGAAGAGCTCAAATCTGGTTTAAAAAGCAAAATATCAAGCTTCTGAATTGGCCTGCTCAATCTTCAGACCTTAATTCTATTAAATACACTTGAAGTTATTTGAAAAGATGTCTTTCAGATTATAAGAGGGCACCTACAGGAGTTTATCAATTATGGGATAGGGTGGTGGTAGAGTGGGAAAGGATTTCTATGAAGGAGTGTTGTTATAAAACTGCAACATACTTTAGGTGTACTTCAGATAACTCCAGAGTGAATGGGGCTTGGCTTTACCTTATGTGATATACTCTTATGCTAGTACTGGGTACCCTGATTTACAGAGGGGTCAGAAACTATTGGAGGTCCAGGATAGGCCATAGGGCTTTTCCCAACAAGAGATATGATATCAAGTCATGAGGCAGGGGAAGATCTAAGAAGATCATAACATCATGTTATGATTGATATTCCAACTGAAATACAAGATACAGAGCTATAGTACTTATACCTCAGAGAGGTAGATTATCTAAGGAAAAAATGGAGATATGAAAGGAGTTGTCTTATAAGCAAAGCAGGTGCCAATGCATCCTGGATATAAATGGAGATGTCAGAGGGGACAATGTCAAATAATGTCAAACTGAAACTAAATAATGACAGAAAGAAGCAAGGCAGAAAGAAACAGGAACAGGAAGTAAGATTAGAGAAACTACAAAGTTGTATTGAAATGGTATGGAGTTAGCATAGGTAAAGTTGTAACCAATCATTAGATAGGAAAAGATGGAGGTAAAGGGAACTAGGAAATATGCAGCTTAAAGCATAAAAGCAACTGGAGTTTTACCAGAGATATAGCAGAGTTAACCCATTGGCACAGGATATGACAGATGTCAAAAATAAATAGAAAGCATGCCTAGAAGAATTCAAGCAGTTATCAAGGCCAAGGGAGGTTATACCAGGTATTAAATACCATATTCTATTTAAAGTCAAAAAACTGTCTCAATGAGTTGTCATTTTAATATAATTGCCATGTTACCAAAACATAACCAAATACTTTGATCATTGATGTTATAATTTTATTTCATTTTCACCATAATCTTAACATCTCTTACTCTTCACATTATTACATTACATGACTTTTTCACATCTTCACTTTTCATATCTTCACACTTTTACTATTTTATCTCTTCACATTTGCACAATATCACAGATCCAGACTGGTCTAGACCATGATCTTATTCACCTCATGTTTGTCTTATGTATTTCTAGGTCTCTACTCTCTTATTGCCATTGGATGGCTTACTATACATTACTTTAGAACTAGTCCATCTTACATGATCTGTGCACATTCTTGTAGAATATATAAAGGAGAGGTGCAAGCCTGGCTAAATCCCAGTCTTGCACACTTGAGTTCTCTGCTTTTACAAGTTCAAGTCTCTAGCCTTTATTTCTACATTCCTTGCCTAGTTTGTTGGCTTTAAGTTCAAAACCTTCATCCAGCAGCAGTAGTTGTAAGTGCTCTCAGGTCTCAGAAGATCAGTTTCAGTTTAGCACTAAGACAGTGCTTTAATTGGACCAATAGAAAGCCAAGAGCAAGTACTGCATTTCATATACTTATAGTCTAGCATGATAATTAGTAGTTATTAACAGTTATTGCATTTAGTGCAAAACATGCAAACATTGGAACAATTTTTAAGCCACTGTAGTTCAATTTTTATTGTAGAGTGGAATTGGTCTATAAAATTCTGTCTTGCAGATTGATCCTCATCAAAATTTTAATTGATTAAGTTGACAAATTGACCACATTTGTAAGTTGCTTGTAAACATTGTTTGAAATTTCTCCAGACCTCTTCTGTTTCTTGCCTGAGAATCCTTTAAATTTCTTACATGCACTTAAGTACTGCCTCCAGATACCTTTCTGCCCTCTCACTGCCTTTGCAAGCTATGGGCACACATTACACTAGTTACATGTAACACATTTATACTGCCCAGCCTTGTTTGGCCTAACATGTCCACACTACTCAACTTTGATTGACCCCACCACTTGCCTTACCAACATCAGATCCATCAATAACAAGGCAAGCATGCCCATAGCCACTATCACGCTATTAGAATGACAACATTGATGTCTCTAGATCAGCCTACCATCTCATCGTGCCACAACACAATGACAACAACTTTACCATGGCCAATTCCAGATCCTGAGCATTTGCACTCGTGTTCTGACGTGTTGCGCAGCTTCTTAGGCTGGTTCCCTGGGTCTTCATCACCGCGATGTAGTCCCGACTTGTCTGTCTTGTCGCTGGTTCGTCCGAGTTCGAAGCTCATATGACCCTTTCGCTCCCCATCGAGCTCGACACCCAAGTTCATTTCATCATACAGCTGGTCTGTCAGGTAGTATGGTTGGCTCGTATGGCACGTTGAGCATATGTGTCTGAGCACGTCGAGTGCCTGGTTTCAGGGCCATATCAGAACGAGAAGAACGATGCAGAGGGCGGGAGTGTGAATGTGGGCGAACGGGTCAGGCAGCGGCAACATGCCACGCCATGCTGACATTTTGTGACGAAGTCGATGGTGGATTCATTGTTGGGACTGACGAAGCGCTGGTGAGGACGGTGAGGGCTCGCAAGGCCCATTTGAGGTCGAATTGATTTTTGAGGCTGCACGGGCTGTGATAGGGGGGCCTAAGAGACCTATTACCGCCTACAAAAGGACATGGGTCTCTGAGACCCTTATTGCCTCCGAAAAGTGCTGCCTGAGGTGGTACCAGTCACCAGCTCGCTATCCCGTTCACCACCTTAGGTAGGCCTCCTCCCTTCCCCTAGCTTCTCCAGTGTCGTGGACCCATCCAGTTACGACCCGGGTATCCTCCATCCCGTTATCTCGATCACACGCACGTTCAGTCGTGTGAAAGACTGGTGTACGGCTTTGACCGCTTCGCTGTCGGAATATCGTATGCACCGATGCACGATGGTAAAAGCGGCGGATCACATGGACTGATTAACTTGAGTTGAACCTTCCCGGTTGGCAGGGAGAGTCACAACTCCCGCAGTGACGACCATGCGACTTTTCACTGACAAGACAAAACGCGTGGCACCTGTCCTGTGAGCACTCCGCTCATGGCAGTTGGCCATATTTAGGTCGTGACCCACGTTTGAAATCCAGGTGCCCACCCGCTGTGGGACATATCGAATGGAAAGGTAGTCAGCCCGGGATTGACGTGATCGTGTTTGAACGTACTCCCTCTAACTGTTGATGCTAGTCTTGGCCGGATGATAATTAGGTTCCACCTGAACTCTCGGTTCAGTTTCATCAAGTCCTGACATCCGAAACGTGGCAGTATACCAGGGGGAAATCTTTTCTGGACCCAGTCCCGTGCTAAAGTGGGTGCAAACAAGCAGGCAGGTGCACAGAAAGGGCGCAACTTCAGGCACATCGACTGCTCTCGTAGTGACTAATTGAACTACCTCCAACCGGCGGAGCTTCAGTGCTTTTTTCCGCATTACTGCAAGGTACGCATCAGTGTTCCGACAACCTAACGTTGTCTATGGAAACTCATCGGGTATCAGTCTCGCTACCATAACCGCACGTCATGTACACGGAAGTACCGTTGTATTGGCCCCGGCCACCTCATCAGGCCCAGTATTTCGAGGAGACCAGCTGATAGATATATTAAGGAGAATGCAGTGTCGTGCATCCCCCGCACTCTGCATCGCACTGGACCGTGACATCACGACCTATGCGCAAGACTCTTTTGTTCGCCACTTCGGGCGTAGCCTTGGTACTGGCATCGCAGCCGCCGTATGCCACCCAAATCTTTGCTTCACCCTCCAGCCACACATGGCCCAATAACTCTGAGTGGGCTTCATTGAATAGCTCAGTCGGTGGACGTCTTCAATCCCTCAGGCCGTGGGCTGCTGTTTGTTATACTTCTGATCCTCTGTATAATCTGGAGGATTGTCAGTCAGTCCTTTCGGGATACAAAAACGATACGCAGGCATGTTTCAGCATGTATCGTGCACTGTGAATTTCACTGTAATGTTGACTGCAATTGCTCCAGCGCGAAGCGGTACCTTCAGCGATTCTGTTCACGAACTGGGAAGCATGTAGTTATCCTCAGGGTTGTGCTCTGAACTACTCCAACCCTCAACCAATTAGTGGCGAAAGGTGCTATCAAGGAGCGGTCCCTCCTTTCGGCATCTCGATCCTGGGTGCACAAGATGCGAGCACTATTGTCAAGTGGGCAACCACTAATAAAGTCAAACTCACCGTAAGGAATACAGGTTAATTCCCTATTCGCTTGATGTGGGTTCTTTCATTGAAGAGGATTAGGTCATGACTATCAAGGCCGCTCTGCTGCTCCATCCACTCTGCAAGTGAACACTCACCTGCTAGATAACCTCACCTATGTGGCAGGGTTCGTTCCTCGGGGGTCCGACGCTGATCCTGTTCCCGCGTTGACCATGGGTGCTGGCGCACAAATATACAATAGTAAGAACCACAACATCTTTCTGTCGCAGTGCTAAAATCACCTATGGTGTAGTTTACAAATATGCTGCGGCTCAAAATTTTACTCCAATCATTGGGGCGTGCTTGACTGTTGGGGCTGGTAAGTAAATCTCTGAGTTTCTCAGGCGCGTCGTTCATTCATGAGCGTAGCTGGGGGTTACCTTCAAGGAGGTGGACACGGCTTGTAAGCGAGACGTCTTTTTGCACTGGATACTTTCCTCAAGGTTCGATATAGGTTAACGCCTGCTTACGGGCTCGCCGTAAGATACAACTTGGAACCCTTGGATCACTTCAAGCTGACTTGTCTGGAAACAGGTTGACAGTGCTCTCGAGTTCGAGGTCATTTTCCATTGTCTGGGCTTTCAATTGGGTTAATGTATGTGAATGGCAGATTGTCACTGCTGATGGGGAAATCAGGACTGCGAATGAAGCTCAGAATTCCGATTTGTTTTGGGCTGCCCGCGGAGGGGGTGCAGGTAGCTGGGGCATCGTCAGTGCGTACCGATCTATGTCATGCCCCGCGCTATTTCCCAGATTCCTGCAGTCTCCGCCACTATCCGGGTATACCCCACGGTTGCGATCGGGGCGTCTCTCCTTACCATCCAATCTGACACATCTCAAAATGTAACCTCACTTGGTATTGAATTCATCAGTCTCGTGGCCAAATACCAAAACGAATGGCTCAATACGGGTATTGCAAGCAGCTTCATCCTGTTCCCATCTGAATACATACTTGTATGTCCCCTTACTGTTTTTCCCGACTGTCCGTCCACTGATCCCTTTTACACCATCAGTCTCTTTATTGGCCTATCAATGTCGCTGATCTGTCCGATCTCTTCCCCTTCTTCGAAGAGCTCAAGTGTCTTTCGCCAAACTACACGGTTGTCTCGAACACGACGTCCGCGTCCATGTTCCCCACGGTCAGCGCCGCCATCGAAGAACAAGTCGGACCCTTCTTCGACGCGCTCAACTCCTACGGCGCGTCGACCCAGCTTGCCTCCCGCCTCGTACCCAAGTCCTACATCGACCCCTCCAACCCGTCGTCCATCACCGCTGTCGCCGAGGCGATCTGGGCCGGACTGGAGATCGCCAATGGACCGCTGCAGTCAGGCACGCCGGGCGTGCTGACCACCGTTCCGATCATAATATTAGGAAACATGGTCGCTGCGACGTCCAGGCGGGTGAACGGGACGGGTGCAAATCCGGGGCTGTACGCGGCCGCGTGGCATGTCATCTTTGCTGTGTGAGTCCCTTTTTACCCCCCTTGTCCTCTGCGTCGTCGGACAGGCGGGGAAGAGGCGAGACGGGATGATTTGGGGGTGCTGATCGCGCTTTTACTTTAGGCCATGGACGATCGGGGCCAGCGATAGGACGACATCGAGGATCGTAACGGCCGTCCATGACGCTGTCTCGCCTTTGACCGCCCTGGGTATCAAGAGCAGCTACCAAAATGAAGGCGACGCGTTCGAAGAGGACTGGCAAGAAGGTACGTCGTAGAGCAACGACACTTGTGACGTGTTTTTTTCCCCCCTTTTTTTTTTTTTTTACAAAGAGAGCATGCGCTTGACGTTTGCTTACTCGAGGGTGGTGATTTTCCAGCGTTCTTTGGGTACAAGTATGCGAAGCTGTCGTCCATCAAGCAGAAATACGATCCCGCGAACTGTGAGTCCACATTATCGTCTCTTGCTGTAAGACAGCATTAATGGGCGGTAACAGTCTTTACGACATACAAGGTAAATATCTCCCCCCTTCTCCCTGCATTCAGGTGTATTCATTACGTCCTCTAGGGTGTCGCCTCTCCGACAGACCTTAATGCTTACAAATGTTATGCTGAGAAGCAGAGCGAGCTCCTTTAAACGAGCGTAATTAAATGCCCGTCTCGTACTCCTTCGAGATGAGGATGCTGTAACTACGTAGTATACCACCATCCTCTAACCAGGGAGAAAGCGCAAAGGAATGAAATTGACGATGACTGTTGTCGATATAAATAACCATGTTTGGAGAAAGGTCGTTAATCATTGAGCATCACTCGGCGTTCATCTTCCATTGAATCATCCTCCTCGACATGTATTTCCCCACTCGACGTTGGTGCTCCTTCCATGCCGGTAGGCACTGTGTTGAGTGGCAGCTGCTGCGGTGTCCGGTCAGGTGAAGGACGCTGTGCTGATGATGGTGAAGGGACAGGTTGCGCAGCTTGCCTCTTTGACCGCACTGAGGGGTTAAAAAAGCCACACTTTGGGCAAACATATTCTGTCCAAATAATGATATGTCAATACCCGACACTCATCACGACTACGGCATCGAAAACTGACGCGTATCCTCCCATACATTCTCTTTCACAAGACCGTTGTGCGCAAAACATTTCTGGCAAATGAGTGCATAGCGCGAAAGAGTGCCAGTTGTTGATTGGTCGTCGTCCTCACCCAGGATCGCGTCTGCAAGCTTGTCATACCAGCGTTTACGTGCCGCCTGGATAGGCTGGGGAGTCGCTAGATGGGGAGAAGCGTGTCAGAGTAGCAAGCGACCGACCGACGGTATCACAGACGGGAGAGTTGCAGCATTGGTCCTCGAACCTGTCCATTCGGCGTGTGCAATTGTTGCTGCTGAGAAGGTTGTTGAGACAGCTGTGGCGTCATCGGGGTCTGGGGCACGGAAAGGGGCACATTTCGCCTCCGCAAGGGTGTGGCGCCTAGGCTAAGCGGTGACGGTTCGTCGTACTTCTCGATGAGATTTCGCGTGTTGTAGTAGTTGGTTTTCTTCTTGATCTCTTCTACCGTGTCGCGTTGCTTCTTGAGCACCCCCCTGAGCGTGCTTTCTGAACGTGAGATGTAAGTGAGCGGCCGGGAAAGTAAGCAACGATGATGAACCTTCGCGGTTGCCCTTCCACGAGTACCATATCTGCATCATCCTCCGCGCAAACAATATTCTGCAAGACCGGGACAATGAGCGCGCTACCGAGCGGAAGAATGTCTACCGAAAAGGCCACATACAGGACAGGTCCCACGACCATCCCCGCCGTCCCGGATTTCGATCCGTGCCACGAGGACGGTAGGGTTTGCGTATACCATAGGCTGACATAGGCGAACCAGATGAAAAACGTCGCGAGCGTGAACTGCAGCGTCGTGCGCCGTTCGCGCAGGCGGATCTCAGCGAGACGCGTCTGACGGTTTCGCACGTCCGCAGCGAGCACTGAAAGGACGGTCTCGTAATCCTCCGAATCGCCCTGTTAAGAACGCACGTTTCGCCTCCTGGGTTGAGAAAGTAGTCGGTGACGGCTGACCTTTCGAAACCAGCGGGTGAGGAAGGACATGACGGGAGTCCCAAAGTAAGAGAGGAGTCAACGTTGGAGCAAGTGAGTCCACACAGCCACCACGTGGACAGTTCATGCACCATCAGCTAGGCATCCATCGCAGACAATGAACGGCGCTTTTTCCTGTCGTCTCATCACCCCACAACGCTGCCAGTGCAGTTGATAGCACCTGTCGTCGTCGTCGCTGTTGTTGTTGTAGAACAGCACACGATCTGTTGAAGTCTACTGCCCGAATGAACCAAATTCGGATTCATTAGATAATACGTGGATAGGTGAGGGCTCTCGCAATCGATCACTCGTCCTGTCCTTTTTCACTTTCTACAGATGGCTCCCTCAACATCGAAGCAGAAACGACTCGCAGAAAAAGCGGCAAAACAGGCAGCAAAACAACAGAATGATACTGCGACATCTGCCTCGACGCCGACCGGATCAGTGACGGGCAGCACCACCAACACCCCGCTTACCAGTGTCTCCGCCGCAAACAGCACCGATGACCTGACTTCAATGGCAAAGCTTCAAATCGCAACGGAGAGGTACATAGTTCTGGTTATCTATGAGATCCGGCTGACCGTAGCATAGGAGTGCTGCTGGCGTGCTTGTCTCTGATCCGAAAGGCAGAGACATCAAAATCGATGCGTACACGCTTTCCTTCCACGGCCGCCTGCTCGTCGAGGGTGCCGAGATAGCTCTCAACTATGGACAGCGGTACGGTCTTTTGGGCGAGAATGGATCTGGAAAGGTTCGTTTCGCCATTGCTCCTGCATGACGCTCGATCACGACGTTTTAGTCAACATTCCTTCGTTCGTTGGCGGAGCGCGACATTGAGATTCCTCAACACATTGACATCTATCTCGTGATGGGAGAAGCTGAACCATCCGAGGTGAACGCGCTCGATTTCATCATTGCCTCTGCCAAGGCAAAGGTTGCCAAGCTCGAGAAGCGGATCGAAGATCTCTCCCTCTCTGACGACGTGGACGAAGCAGCCCTCGATGCCGCGTACGAGGAGCTTGAAGAACTGGATCCGAGCACGTTCGAAGTAAAAGCAGGAAGCATTCTCCACGGTTTAGGCTTCAGTCAAGCGATGATGCAGAAGCCGACCAAGGATATGAGTGGTGGTTGGCGAATGAGAGTGGCCCTTGCACGAGCTCTGTTCGTGAAACCACATCTGCTGCTGCTCGACGAACCCACGAACCATCTCGATCTGGGTGCGGTCGTCTGGCTAGAGGCCTACCTGTCCACATATAACCACATCCTTGTTATCACGTCGCATTCACAAGACTTCATGGACTCCGTATGTACGAACATCATGGACCTGACGATGAAGAAAAAGCTTGTGTACTACACGGGTAATTACACGACGTATGTGCGCACGAAGAAGGAGAACGAGGTCAATCAGATGAAAGCGTACCACAAACAACAAGAGGAAATCGCCCACATCAAAAAGTGAGGAGGTGACTGCATTCCCAGTAAACACTGACAAACCCCCATGCAGGTTCATCGCGTCAGCCGGTACATATGCCAACCTCGTGAAACAAGCCAAGTCAAAACAAAAGATTATCGACAAAATGGAAGCTGCAGGTCTTATAGAGAAAGTTGAAACCCCACGGCCCTTGCGCTTTCACTTTGAGGATATCCGAAAGCTTCCGCCTCCTATCATCGCCTTCAACGACGTCGCTTTCTCGTACTCGGGTAAGCGTGAGGATTACTTGTACCGGCACCTGTCATTTGGTATCGAGTGAGTGGTAGTGATCTGCAATCTGCGTGGAGACTGTCCCTCAATCTGTGCTGTAACTCATAGCATGGACTCCCGTATCGCCATCCTTGGTGCAAACGGTGCAGGAAAGTCTACTCTCCTCAATCTCATTACGGGCCAACTCCAACCAAGCGAGGGAACGGTATCCAAGCATGCTGCTTTAAAACTAGCCAAGTACTCACAACACTCCGCCGACCAACTTCCATACGACAGATCGCCAATCGAGTACTTCCAAACTATATTCGCCGAAAAATATCCTGAGAAAGACGTACAGGTGCGTCGGCCCAGCCTCCTAGCCACGCACTTATCTCACGTTGCTCCCCTGATCCAGGCATGGCGGCAGCAGCTCGGTAGATTTGGTCTCACCGGCGCCCACCAGATTTCTCCTATCAGACAGCTGTCAGACGGCTTGCGAAATCGGTGAGAAGGTTGATCTCGTAGAGGAACTGAACCGAAGCTGATCTATTAAATCAGTGTCGTATTCGCTCAGCTAGCCATGGAGCATCCACACATCCTTTTACTAGGTACGTGGCATCATCATGTCGGCCAACGACTGATTCAGTTAACGCCGGCTAGACGAGCCCACGAACCATTTGGATATGGGTTCTATTGACGCTTTGGCTCTTGCGATCAAAGAGTTTGAAGGTGGTGTCGTGATCGTTTCCCATGATTTCCGTGCGTTTTCCGTGGTCATCTCTTGATTTCCGTTGTTAGTAATGCCTTTTCATTCCAACGGCTGGCTAGGTCTCATTTCGCAAGTCGCCGAAGATCTCTGGGAAGTCAAGGACAAAACTGTTCGCAACCTCACAAAGCAGGACATAACGATCATCGATTACAAAAAGAACCTCGTCCGACAGAGCAAGTGTCTCTGATGACACTGACGCGTGCATACCTGACGTTTATCTGTAGGCCAAGCAGCGCTAGAGAAAGCGAAGCTCATCAGTAAGAATACAGCCAAGGGCAAGACATGATCAGATTGACGGTTTAGTGTCCTACCACCGCGCCTCTTATGCTCCACGCAGTGATGTCTTGCCCCTAGATTCAAGTCTATACACACGTTCGTTGCATGTCCCCTGTAGCTTCAATCTCTCCTTCAAATGTCACAATCGGTTTCCCTTTCCCCTCTCCACCGTGAATCGTGAGATTGTGAAAGGTGTGTTCGCCTCGCTTTGATGGGTGGGGATCGATCCGGAAGATCGCTTCCCAACTCGTTTGGACACAAAAAGAAGAAAAACAAGAGTGGGTTCCTCCGAGGCCCGAAGGCGCGAAACGGATCTGAGTGGAGAGAGAAGGAACAACGCGCTCACCACGAGGCGTGGTGCGCATCCGCCCCCTCCCGTCTCCCCGAGTGAATGATGGCCAAACCTAACTCAGTACATCACGTATGTATTGTCATGTACACACATCTCTCTCGGGGATGAACTGAATTGTGCGAGCCTAGTGCGGGCGCGCGGCCCCACGCGTCGTCCTCGTTCACCTTTCCTTTTTATTTTTTTATTTTTTATTTTATTTTATTTTATTTTTTTCGATCCATCACCGCTCGTTCGTTCGTTCGTCGTCTATCGCAACCATAACAAAGAAGTGATGATGTTGATGATGGCGGTCTGTTTTCTTTTTTTCTTGTGCGCGCTTTGGGGCAGACCGACGTACGTTTTAGAAATGCATCGACTGTCTATGGGGCATGTGGGACACCGTGTCCTGCCCTGTTCGCCTTACACCGAACACAAGCCCCCTTTTCCCAAGGGCCGCGCTCTGAACAGAACATATAAAAAAAAATACAAAAATATAAAAATAAAGAGAAGAAAAAAAGAGGTCGAGGCGAGGCCCTCGCATGGCCAGCCCATCACGCATCCTGTAACGACACCTGCGCACAAAGTGGAATGGCAAGATGGTCGGATGGTCCCCCCCACCACCCGCCCGCTCTACCAGCGCACGGAACGATCAACAACGTATGCAACGTTCGGCAATATAGCCCCCCGTGCGCCCCGGAACCCACCATTTCCGCGCATCTCGCCCAGGAAACGAGGCGGGCTTCCGAGAGCACGGTGTCGTACGCGGTGACATGCCATGTATGTATGGTGTACACAGGTCCAGGTCGTTTCCGTCGTCGGCGGTGGGGCCAACGTGGGGGGGACCGCATAATCGCAATAGCCTGGCGAGTGGGCGCCCCCCCCCGTCCCCCCCCCTTCGATTCGGTTTTCAGCTGAGAGACGACGGCGTCCGCTGAAACAAGGACACATGTATAGTTTTAGTCCGTCTGAAACATGTATCCGTCTGGGGATGACACGTCGGACACGCGCATGCCTACCCTGGGTGTGCTTCCATGAGCTTCCACTCCACCGGGCCTCGGACGACGAAGACGTCATGACAAGGTTTGACCGCTTGAAATAAATGAGCTCATGGAAAAACACAAAGACAGAGGCGATGGCGATGGCAATGGCGACGGCGACAGCGATGACACACGGCAAATGCCAGAACCTTGTATT
>JBBPKN010001728.1:0-12849 GCA_038089275.1 Pulveroboletus cf. rosaemariae | reverse complement strand
TTATGAATGAACAGTTCACTAGCAGAAGAGTTACATGACAATGCATGTGATCATGAGACTTCTATGCCAAATAAGGAATAACCCTAGAATATGGTTAAGTTGTTTCTTTAGAGCATTCCCTTGGATTAAAGGCATAGCTTATGATTGAATCTAGTATCTCAAATGATAGATCATCTCTCAATCTAATATCCAATGAATCTGGATCTAGATCTAGATAAGGAACATATTTAATCATGGCAGATCTCTAGATAGGATCTTCTTAACCTTATAGTTAAGAGCATGATTTAATCTCTGCTTACCCTGAGACTCTTATCTTTTATTCTACATAGCCTCTTTATACACACCTCTACTGCATGGCCCATTGGTCATACTCTCAGTTAGCATGCCCTATACCCACTTACTTTATTTAGTATTACCCTATGCTCCAGAGATGGTCTGTGCACTAGCAAAATAGATATAAATACTTAGTGAGATACAGTACTTAGCTCTTAGCTTTGACCACTTTGTTATCATACTAACACTAGTTCTAGTTAGTTCTTTCAATACAAGGGCTTTCTCTGGCAATATTGTGCTATGGCTTCTCAGGCCTTGCTACCCTGAGTATATACCATTCACCTTCCCTCTATTTAATCTGAATCTGACAATGAAATTACTCATACCCTCTCAAAGCAGACAGTTAGGGTTAGAAAGAGTTGTATAGAGTTTGACACCATAATACTTGGTCAAAGCTACTCATACTTGACCAGGTGCAATCTGTTGGGCCTACTCTGAGCCTATTAACAGTCTAGGTGGAATTATAATAAAGAAAGAATTTATGCTGCTAGCAAATCAAAACAGTCTTACTTCATTCTTTCAGAAACCAACACTGACATTGGGACCTGAGCAAGTCCTTAAAAGGTTTCAGCCTATCTAGGGTCATTAGGAAGCTAAGCATCTCTTTATAAAATATTCCAGCATATCTAACATCATTAGAATCTAGGCACATCTCAAAACTATTTATTTCTTTTCTATAGATATCTAGAAAATGCCTTGGGTATTGATTGTCATGTGGATGCAAGCCCTTTGGCCTCTGTGGTTCACATTGGGTAACATCTAGCACCCATATACTTTTTCTCACCAGAGTTTGTAGGTGTTGTATAATCTTCATATTAAAATCAATATTGTTAAATTATTATACATGAAATTGTCATAGACCATTACCACTCATTAAACCATATAGGCTTAGTATCAAAGAATGGAAGGCTTAGCTGCAGACTAGAAGTTTTAAAGAACCACTTACAAAATCATCTTTGAAGCACAAGCAGATGTGCTGAATTGACTAAACCCTAATCTAACCTTGGTGAGTGCCTTCTGGTCTTCTGTTCTAGGGCTTTTGTACTAGTGGCCCCTAACTAGGCAGTAATGCGAAAGTGAATCAAGCTAACCCTAGGGGCTATTGAATCACCTGTGAAAGCACTAAGGCAAAGAGTGGATGATCTGTAAAAGGAATGATCTCTTAGATACAATTCTAAACCAGGGCTTAAGTGAGCAAGACTGGGGAATCCCAGCTTGCCTACCCTTGCCTATATATATTCCAAGGCCTGGTGCACAGACCATGCTGACTAAGTACAGGAACTACCTAATCAGAAGATGCCCTAAATCCTGGATTAATAGATAAGGAACATAAGGAGAAAGCATGGGGCAGATATTAAGGAGTATGGCAGGATATCATGCAGATGTGGGAGAATGGAAGAGAAGTATCTAGGAAATGAATGCAGGGTCAGAGGTGCTTGCACCATGAGAATGGAGATCTCTGCTACAGATGAGATCCAATCGATTGATCTACCACAGATATATCTAGGGTCCAGATCCAGATTCAGATCTAGATCAGATAAGATTCATGGAGATAAGATGGAGGGCAGTTCCAGGGAAGATCCTGGGAAGATCCATGTCAGGTGACTTATGGTCACATGACCACTGCTAAAAGAAAGGAATAATAAATACTCTTAAAGAAATAGAACCACAGACTAGGGTTAAGCTTAAAAAGAAGTGTCTTGTGCATAATCATGTGATGTCACATGACTAGTTTGAGTGCTGGAGTGTCACTTCATAACAATCTTGAAGATCATTCAGTTGTGGATATTCACTACAAATCCTTTATATTATATATAGAATGGAAAATCAACAACCTCTGAAAGTTCTCTGGTAGAATGGACAGGTTGAAATCATTATCAAGCTTAAAAGTCTATTATTAAACTGACAACTCAAAAAAGTACCTTTAGAGAAAAGTAGAGCAAACCAATACTGCTTATTTTAGACTTTGAATGAAATACAACTAGAGATGCATTAACCTAAATCCTAAATACTTCCTTGGTGTGTACTAATTCTTATATCCTGAGTAGTGACTTTGAACTAGAGCCACCAGAACTAGGCAAAAGTATAGAGAAAGAGTAAGAGCCAAGGGACTTGTAAAACTGAAAGGTTCAAGTGCACAAGACTGGGAAAATCCAGGCTTGAGCTAACCTTCTTATATATTATTACAGTATGCACATAGACCATGTAAATGGTGCTGGCCCTAAATAATGTACAGTAAGCTAGCCAATGGCATAAAGAGAGTGGGGACCTAGAAATACAGCAGAAAACAATAAGGTATGACATTAGAGTCTAGATTGCTCTAGATCTGTGATATGTGAAGAAGTGAAATAGTAAAGAGGTAAAATGTGAAAAGGTAAAAGTGTGAAAAGATAAAGATGTGAAAGGGTCATGTGATGTAACAATGTGAAGAGCCACAATTGTAAGAAGAAAATGCCAAAAAAAGTAAAAAATGAAAAAGTGCATTATAATATTGGGTCCACTTTGATGAAGTCATGAATTTGAAGATTGCATTTTATTTGCCAGTATTGTCAAACTGGATAAGCAAGACCAAAGAGCTAAAGATTAAATCAAGGAAAAGAAAGTTCAATAAAATTGATCAAAGAAGCCTTGGATGAGGAAGAATCAAAACAAGATCAAGAATAATCTGTTTGAAAAGAGTTTTGGTTTTAGGTTTTAAAACCACAATGTCTATAAATGAAGAAACAGATCTGGAAATTAAGTGTTAAGACTAGAAAGAAAAATCAATGATCATAACAAGTAAAGACATCTAGCTAGCTGGGAGGATATGTGAAGATTTACTCCAATCAGAAGTCAAGGATTAACACTTGGTAACTGGATCAAGATACAGTCTGTAATGACTATAAACTATATAGATCCAAGATGACATCAAACTATTAGAGTCTTTGAGTAAGCAAAATCAGGTGAAAATTAAGATTACATCTAGAGCCTTGATAAGTAGAAAGGAAGTAGCTGAAATGAGAAAGCAAGTCCTCAAGTATGCAGATAAAAGTAGGGAGTTATGCTCTCACATAAGTAGATGCAGAAAGAAGCAACAAAGTACTGTGAAGAAGAATTCAGAAGATTTGAGAAGATCAATGATAATGACTGTCTTGTTAGGATAGGATGGATTCCTGAGTCTTGGAGATAGGGAGGATATTTGATGGTTTACTCTTCAAGTTTGAGAGTTTTGATTTACAGGAAATCAGAGAAGCAAGACCAAGTTGAAGAATGTTATTCAGAAGATTTCTAGCAGGAAGTTTGGGTGATTTAGTCCATTGTTCAACTGAATGAAGATAGTCAAGAAAGTCTATTTGCTAGAAGATACCCTTGAAGAGAGGATGATGAAGAAGTTTAATGGCTTGGTCAAGCTTATATTTAGAGTACTTGATGAAGAAAATAGTCAAGTGATAAGAAAGATAAGTATTTAGCCATGGACATGAAGAAAAGTGGTATTGCTGTGGACATAAAGAGAAGCAGTGTTGAAGAAAGTCATTTTCAGAAGTTGAACAGAGCAATGTCAGATGAAAGAAAACTTATTCTCTGAATAGAAAGTGTTGCAAGGAAGTTCACAAGAATTCAAAATGATTTAAAACAATCAGAGGCAGTTCTACATCTGCATTATCAAAAGTAACTCCAGGAAGAAAGTTGACAAAGTACAAGTTGAAGAAGAAATCACAGCATTATAGTTTCATGGTTTTGTTCATTGGGCATCAAAGAGCAATGAAGTATTTAACAAGGAAAGTTGACAAGTATTCTAACAAAGATCAAGTGAAGTAATCAAGAGTTCAATCTGAAAAGATATAAAAGTCAATTCATTATCATTGAAAAAGAAGAACACCATCTGTTTGTTGATCTAATCCCTGCAGGAAATGAAACAGATACAAGTAGCTGCAGAGAGCTTCTTCATACCCAGGAGCAAAGTGATAATCAGAAGTTATCAGAATGAATTCAAGAAAGCTGAGCAAGATTGGACTGAAATGTCTTGAAACTATTTCAGAGTTTAGACAAGAAGAAAGGTTAAGTAAGCAAAAGCTAATGATAATGCAGTTAGTCTCTATATGGGAGCAGTTAGTCATCTAGGTGAGTAACTGAAAGATTTAGTATTTGAGTTGCAAGAGTTCTAAGCATGATAGTAAACTGTTTCAGTGTTATGGGTACTCCTGAGAAACTCTTAGTCCATAATGACTAAAAACTATGAAATAGGTCTAAAGAGGATTTAGCAAGTAATTGCAAGTATAAAAAGTCAGAAGGCAATCAGACATACCTCTATGTTATGGTTGCAATATTGGACTTTGTACAGATGAGCAATAAACTCTAATCAAGGGCTACAATGTTAGTGTTGATGTGGTGAGAATATAAGTAAAAGAGTTATATAAGTGAATACTATACTAGATAACACAAGTGCTCAAGACTGGAGTTTGAGCCATGCTAGAGCTTTAGTATTTATACTATATAGAATGGTGCACAGACCAAGACTCTGATGGGAATTCTTCCACAGACCCTAAGGCACCAACAAATGGAAGAGAAGACATCATGAGAATAGCCAATGGCTGAAAAGAAGCAATGCTTCTGAAATGGAAGAAGATAGAAATGAAACACAGGCTGAAGACATGAGGCTAACCCTATATCCTGGGTCTAGACCTGTCATGTGACCTGTCATATGCATAGATAAGATAAAATATTAGATAACCATGTGATAAAGATAAAATAAGATCATGTGATTAAAAATTGAAAAAGCAAACTATAATACTCTGTGATGAAAGTTGTCAAGAATCAATCAAAATAGTACTAAAGTATTTGCAAGTGGAAAAAGTCAGAAGATTATTAGGTGCACCTCTGCAAAGAAAAAATCTAGAAAGTTATCAAGATTGACTATCTTCAATGGATCAAGTCCTTAGCAAGACTTTAAAAGATTTTATTCAAAGTTTTCAGAGGCAGTAATGCAAAAAGCTGCATAATCAAACTTCTAGGTCACATTTCCAGATATTCCAATTCCCTTGTTCATTTGACAATTCATTACTCAGTTCTTAATTGAATTCAAGAATTATTGAAGCAAGAGTCTAGTTGAAACATACTAGTTCATACTGAAAAGCAACAGAGGTATTATTTCAAGCAATTCTAGTTGAAATTTGTCAAATTTTTTCCAAATGAAAGTAATTGTTTCCATTGAGATCACATGCTCACTTCAATGCATATTTTATTGGGATAATGAAATCTGAAGAGGGAATAGTAGAGATAATAGGTGAATATAGTAAACCCCCTCTTCTAGGAAAAGATATCATCAAGTGATGAAGGACAACAACAGAGTTTAACAGAACATTCAAGAAAGATATATTTTTCAAGCTTTTCAAAAACCTCAGAGTTTCTTGGCCTATGTACTTTTTTCTTCTATTTATTTCAGAGTTTCAGAGCAGCAATGATATTGTATTTTGATAATGGATTGAAAGAAAAAGAGTATTTCAAACAAGAAAGTCAGGCAATCCAGAGTCTTGCCCTTGAAGAGGAAATAGTGTTACAAACAAACAGTTTGCTAGCAGAAGAGTCACATGACAATGCACATGATTGTGAGACTTCTATGCCAAACAAGGAATAACCCTAGAATATGGTTAAGTTGTTTCTTTAAAGCATTCCCTTGAATTAAAGGCATAGCTTATGGTTAAATCTAGTATCTCAGATAATAAATCATCTCCTGATCTAATCTCCAATAAATCTGGATCTAGATCTAAATAAGGGTCAGATCTAATCATGGCAGATCTCTAGATAGGATTTTCTTGGCCTTATAATTAAGGGCATGATTTAATCTCTGCTTACCCTAAGACTTTTATCTTTCATTTTACATAGCCTCTTCATATACACCCCTATTGCATGGCCCATTGGTTATACTCTCAGTTAGCATGCCCTATGCCCACTTACTTTATTTAGTATTACCCTATGCCCCAGAGATGGTCCATGTTGAAGCACAAGCAGATGTGCTAAACTGTTCTTAACTCTAATCTAAGGGCTTCCTTAGTAAGTGTCTTTTTCTACTAAAGGGCTTTTGTGCTAGTGGTCCTGAACTAGGCAAATGAATGTGGGTGAATTAAGCTAACCCTAAGGTTATTGGATCACTTGTGAAAGCACAAAGGTGTTGCCTAGAATGATCTGTGAAAGGAGTATTCCTTCAAATACAAGACTAAATCAGGGCTCAAGTAAGCAAGACTGGGGAATCCCAGCTTGCCTACCCTTGCCTTTATATATTACTGGGAATGGTGCACAGACCAGGCTGACTAAGTACATGTGCTACCTAATCAGGGAATGCCCTAAACTCTAATAAATAAGTAGAAATGAAAGCATGGAGCAGAAATAAAGAGTATGGCAGGAGGCCATGCAGATATGGGAGAATGGAAAAGAAGTATCTAGAAAATGAATGCAGGGTCAGAGGTGCTTGCACCATGAGGATGGAGATCTCTGCCACAGATGAGATCCAATCTGTAAATCTGCCACAAATATATCTAGAGTCCAGATCCATATCCAGATCTAGATCAGATGAGATAAAATCCATGGAGATAAGAAAGGAGGGCAGCTCCAGAGAAGATCCTGGGAAGATCCATGTCAGGTGACTTATGGTCACATGACCACTGCTGGAGAAAGAGGATAATAAATACTCTTAGAGAAACTAGATCACAGACTAGGGTTAAGCTTAAAATGGGGTATCTTGTGCACAATTATGTGATGTCACATGACTGGTTCTAGTGCTGGAGTGTCACTTCATAACACATGTACTAGCAGAATAGATATAAATACTTAGTGAGATATAGTACTTAGCTCTTAGCTTTGACCACTTTGTTATCATACTAACACTAGTCCTAGTTAGTCCTTTCAATACAAGGGCTTTCTCTGGCAATATTGTGCTATGACTTCTTAGGCCTTGCTACTCTGAGTATATACCATCCACCTTTCCTCTATTCAATCTAAATCTAACAATAAAACTGCTTACACTCTTTTAAGGCAGATAGTTAGGGTTAGGAAGAGTTGTACAGAGTTCAATACCATAACAACATAAGGCCATAAATATGCCTGTCTCTTCAAAGACAGAGTGCAAGTTGAACTGGCCAGATCTTGCATTATATCAGTAGTTAACACAGTTGAAGATATTGGTTATAGTATCTGGATCTAATTTCTAGTCATTAGGGAGCTGATCCTTAACAGCACCAGTCTAATATATATGTTCATATCAGCTACTAAAGAAAGCCATTGACAGTAAACCTTACCCACCTAGCTAGTATCTTATTCTTGAATTTGTCAACATCCTTGCAGATTAACCAATAAGAGGTGCAAGGGGGGCAGGGATCATCTCATCTCATGTGGTATGTGGAAGTGTTCCATTATTTGAGGCTGTTATTTCCATTAATAGACACAAGCCAATCAAAGATAAGCTTTGGCTCATTTTTTAATTAATAGAAGCATACTGGGCACTCATTCTGAAGTTGCCAGTCTTGGAAATCACAGTTGAGGGTCTTATTGATGTATTTGTTGATTTAGTGAAGGATTTCCAGGTAAACATCATAGGCAAGGGAAAACTGGGTACAAAAATAAGGGCAATATGGCACCTACACATATCTTAGTTATCATATCACATACTCACAGACATAACTTACATTATAAAGGTAGCACTATGCCTGAATACTAAACTGCAGACAGAAATGGTGAGCTTGTCAGAAAGCTGCAAGGAAATGAAGAGAAATAGTAATAGAAGAAATAATAGGCAAGCAACCAAAATAACCATGATAGATGTGATTTTCATTTGGAAACTGGTGGCCTAAATGGGCAATAAGGATCATCCTTTGCCTTGCTATGAGAATAATAAGAATGTTTATATCAAAGCAAAAAGAATACTTACTAAAAATATCAACAAGTTTAACATCCACTATAGTACCTGGCAATAGATCTTCACCCACAATGGGCTCTTAAACTGAAGGAAAGCCATCTCCAGAGTTGTGCAAACAATAATCAAGGTATGTATCCATTAGATGGGTCATTTGCATATCCCAATGGTTAGCCTGCACCTTAATTTAATCCCTACAATCCTGGATATCTGGTTAATGCCTGGCATTATCTGAATGAACAATACATCATGAATACAACTGGAGACTTACCATGCTAATATATTCCTCACCAAATCAATAAGCTCATCTGTCATTAATGTTGTGTTCCTTGTCAAAATCAACACCAATAAATATATGGGACTCATTGTCATCTACAGTTATCTCCTGGTCAGCCTGGTCATTGTACATTTGTAGAATATCTTCTCAAGCATCAGACCAGGCTAGCATTTACAAGTCACTATAACAGTAAGAGAAGGGCAGAAGAAATTCACTTACCTTCAAGTTCTGCTATGTGGTGGTCAGCAATCTCCTGCAGGCATTCTGCCTCCCTTTCTGCTTTGAGTATTGTTTTATGTCATATATGGCCACATATACCATGAACAGCAATGAATTTCAAGAGCCCAGAAACCTATGTAGTATAGCTGCAAGTTATTTTAGTATCAAGAGAAAGGGGCAGGAACAATGGTAAGTGCACTTAGTGATGCACACAGCATTAACAGTGGGTAAGGGGCACAAAAAATGCTGCAGGAATATGTTCTAGAATTACTGGTAAAGATCTTGCAAGATGAAAGAGGTATGATGGCAGAGACAGCACTGGCAATATACTGGACAATATGCTTGACATTGGTAGGATAAAGGATGGCAAACAGTGGGCACAATAATGCCATGGAAAGGTGTCCTGGGCCAGCAGTAAAGAACTTGCAACAAAGAAGGTATATGATGACAGAAATAGTGCTAGCAACAAGCAGAATGGCATACTTGACATTGGCAACAGTGGTAAGGCTGCTTACTAAGCTGGTGCCAATGCTGCTGAGTATTGGTAATCATTGAGGACTGTGCCAAACTTTGCCAGGGTAACCCACCCTCTAAGTAACCTCTAAGTTCATATTTGAATCCATATTTACTGCTACTATCAAAAAAACAGTGGAAACAAGTGTCATATCCTGGACCTCTGATCCAATTCTGACCCCATCCTAATCTGGCTTACAATTGGTCTTCATATCTAGTAAGCCACTCTAGCTTTCTGACTCCCCTCCAGGCAACTCTGGTCCTCTATCACCATTCCAATCTCTTCCAACTACACATGTATGTTTTCTGCCCCTTAGCATTATATGCTCCCCCAAATTTCTGCTCCCACTTTGCCATTCTGTTTCTAGTCTATCTTTGCCCCAGTTAAGTACTATCCTAGTTCCCCTTCATTATTTCCAGATTATTCCAGTATAACTCCATTACTATTCCCAATTTCAGTTATCATTACCATTATTGTTCCTATTTCTGTTCCATTTCTGTTCCTTGCTTCTTCCTGTTTCATCCTGTTATCCTTCAGTTTCAGTCTGACATAATTGGACATTGTCTTCCCTGACATCTTCATTCATTTCCTAGATATTTAGACATCTACTTTGCTTCTGAGTTGGTACTTGTCTCACTTTATTACACTTCTAGATAGTTCTGCCTCTCTAAGATATAAGTACTGTAGTTTTGTATCTTGTATCTCAGTATGAATATCAACAAAAATGACAAACACTCCCTTGTCTTCATCCTCACTCTGCTCAAGCCCTTGGGCTTACTCTGAACCTCTGGATTACTCTGGAGTACCTCTAAGGCCAAGCAATATCCTTGAAGTGCCTGTCCCTCCTATTGAGCATAAAGACAGCCTTCTTATTCACCTCCAACATCTATGTAAATCAGGACACCAGAAAGTGCAAGGATGCACCACATAAGATGAAGCCAAGTCCTATTTAACCATTGAAACCCTTTTTAAATTCCTCCAGAGCCCTCTAAAATTATGGCCTTTTTTCAGCATCAAGGATTTCATTCAGAAAGGAACTGGTTAAAAGTATACCCATACTGGTATAGATTTTTAACAGTCTCCTTCCACTGGAATAAAGTTTTAACAACAAGTCTAGTTAGAAATGCTAGTAAGTCAGTTACTTGTTGCTATTTAGACTTACTCATCAGGAGTAATAGGTGATTTTGACTCTTGTACAGCTATGTGTGGTGCTCCATAGGGTATTGCCAGTCCCATTGTTATTGAAAATCATTCAAATTGCTTGAAAAAATAATTGAACTGTTCATAAGTGAATTCAAGTTCAAGCATAAAACAGAGAATAGAATTGGGAATGCTGAAAATGATAATAGCCTGTGTAAAGGCTTCAAGCTGCAGATTTTGTTGAAAAAGAATGTTGTGCAGAGCTAAGTGGAATTATAATAATCTATGAGAACCTCAGTAAATGTCAAGCTACTAAGGAACATAAACTAGAAAATGGTATGAAGTGTACGCTCTAAGCTTATGTAAGATTTACCATAAATGGAAAGCTAATGCGTGCTAGTCAAGTTTACAACAGATTTGGGTCTGTAACAGTGCCATCAAGGTAACTTTCCAGTCCCTTCCCTTGGATAATCTGTTCAATTCTCCTGTGCCATGTCATCCAGTTCTCTCCATTCACTGCCAGGTCCAGTATATGGACTTCTGTGCTGTCATTGATTTCAATCAAGAAAGGCATTTTGTTCTCAGGCCTTGGGTTCAAGTTCTGGTGAGTGAACTACTTCATATACTAAGCACAGGCAGGGCTCATAACCTGTTGAAACTGCAGGATACTGCGGGATACTTGTAGTCACTAAATATCCTAAGGTAACTAGTGGTCCGATGTAACTGCCAACTTATGTAAGCAGTAGATCGTAGGTAATCAACATATTCCAATATTATTTAATCCTATCCTATCGTGTCTCATCCCACATAATCGCTCTACAGTGGCCAACTTCCAGTGATGTATACTCGACCGAGTCTGGACAATCCTTACCAACATGTACTAAGCCATGGAAGGACCCATCGCCCTACCCGCTGGATGCTACACGACCAACCCAACCTAAGACGGTCGAACAAGTTCTTGTCGCACGTCCGGAACCTCCTTCCCGCGTTCCCACACCATATGCTCAGCATTGGCAGTACTGCCAAACTTTACCTGTGCATTCAGGTATTGTGCATAAGGTCTTTCTGTCTCAGGGATCTGCTGAATATGAACCAAGTTTCGGAGAGTCTTGATGAGCGTAGGGTGACTGTCTAGAAATGCATACGTCGCAGTTTCGATTCCTGCAGCATAAATTCGCAGACATCGATCCTCGACATCGCGCTCTGGGAAAGTGACAGAAAACGAGGGCGGCTGACCAAAGTCGGCCAAGATCGCGATATAGGGAACCAACTCGGAAGTGCCTTCCCCGCCTAGGCTTTCATGCCGTCGGGTTATGGACCGCAAAACGTCTTTTGAGCTCGTCGATTTCCCAGTCTTGTCTGAAATGAAAATCTGTGACACTTGCGGCTTCCTTGACGCGCTTTCAGCAGTACCCTTGAAGTAGATCGGTATCATTTTATCGATCAGCGGTTGTTGGTGGCAGCACTGCACTGCACTCGTCCTGCACCAGTGACGCAGGGTGAAGTCGTTCAAGCTACGTGACGACCCATCAGACTCGAACCTACGATACCAAAATAAAATTCGAAACCCGGACCTTAATTCATCCTCTCCTGTTGATCCAGCGATATTGGCCTCCATGCACACCCAGTGCGAGAAATTCAAATATGCATTTCTGAACGTGTTACGTGCACATGATGCCTGCGTGTCCTTCTGGACCCATATCTGTGGTCCAAATATAAACTCGAGCCAATCCACGACTGAAATCATTTCGCAGTCAGCGAGATGGTCTTCCCATGTCGATAGTGTCCTGGTGGCCACGTTCTCTCGTGCGCGAATAAACAAGTCTTTTGCCAAGAGCCATAGCAAACGACTAGCCAGTTCGCCGCGTTGACCCATGTCAATCATGCCAGAGTTGACGGCCATCAGAAGGGTAGTCAAAGCAACCCCCAGGTTTTCGGACATGCCATGCAGATCCATTGCAGCCGCACACGACAGGAGGGGTTCAGATGGATAACTCGTGAACCTCCAGCTGCGGTCCCAAGTCGTCGAAAGGCATATTAGAAGGTGGCTTGCCACGCCATTCTCTAGGTGCTCGACCGAGTCAGGGTGTCCAAAGGTGATTTTCAGCGCAAATCGTTGACCCAATACCGCAAGTACCTGGCTCGTTTGCCGTGCATCGAAATGGCGGGCCCCACACAGCTTCGAAGACGCTGTGTCCAGCACAACGCTCGGAAATTTGAGTGCAGTCTTCAGAGAGCGCCATCTATAGATGATGACCAAGTTAGTCACGCGCCTCAAGGAACACGACGTTACATTACAGCGGTCTTCCATAATCTACGATGTGATCGATCTGGGAGACATTTTCAACGTCAATGTCTTCGAGTTTCCATGCACTCTGGTCCCATCCCAGCTGAGTGTATGGTGGAAAAAGCTTTTCTCCCTTGATGGAGACACGATCAGAATTATCTAAGGGCGAATCAGTCGGAATACCAGCGAAATGG
>JBBPKN010001727.1:0-12874 GCA_038089275.1 Pulveroboletus cf. rosaemariae | reverse complement strand
GTTAGCTGAGACGAAAAGAATGGGAAAATGCTTACCGGTAGCGACGAAGGACCAGTTTGACTCCAAGCGACACGCCAATAGAGGGTATATGGCAGAGGCTCCAGACCCGCTGCCTCGCAGATGAGAAGGCTGAGTTCTACCAAATGTTGAAACGTACATATCAATCCCTCGGACAAGCTCATCACTGAGAGTAAATGTCTTTACAATGTTTTGGACCCAAAATACATAGTTCAGGCTTGGAAATATTGATTGGTATCTGTCGTTCATAGATGCAAAACAAGTTGATGAATATGAGTACACACCGATTTGGCACCTACGAAGAGACATGCAGTATCACCAATATGGATGAGCAACACAAAAATGATATAGCTCACTGGTGGGCATAGTCGGTTGTCGGGAAGAGTGAGATTGATATTGAAGTCTACATAAAGTAATGCCTCTGTCAACCGCCTCCTACTTACTAAGCACAAGCCGTAGTCACGGAAAGGGTGCATTTCCACTGACCTTTGTGCAAGGACGCTCTTAAAATTGATGGTAGGCCCTGTGTGTGTCATGAACACGCTGTAACCCTAATTATGCGGTCGTCGCCGATTCCAAGTGAAGGACATACTGTGGTCGAAGGGGTGGATAGCGCCTTGCGAGCTGTAGGAAGTCGGGCGGGCAGGAGTATGCATTGTGAGGATGCATCGCAACTACGGCTTGGGTCTCCGCCTTTGATGTTATTGGTGGTGGGCAATGCCTGCGAAGTTTGCGTGCCCACTCCCACGCCACTGTGAAGTGGTAGCGACATGAAACCGCAGATAATGGAGAACATTTGTCACTTTGAGGCTTAGTGATTGCGGAAGAATTGTATTTAAATATCACGAGCAATAGTAATTATAGAGCAGGTTTTTGAATCAGGTCTCTGTTCGTCGTATACTGTACTCTCTAGCAAGGGATGTATATCTTACAGAGCGAAATCCAAAATTCTGCTCTAAAAATCATTGAGAGGGAACTAGAATAAACCAAATTGTTGCGGAGATCAAAGGAATCCAACCACAGGATCTCTCTAAGAAGTCCGAACAAGAAAGTGACCTGTATGGAGCCTCTATTGTAGTGCTAGTGACAGTGTGCCTTGTCATCCCCACAGCCTATCCTATAACATTCATTAATTCTATTATGGTCCACAACTTCTCCTTTGAGAGGCGAAAGAAGCGAGTGTCTGCAAGTCAAAAGGAGGGCTTGCTTCGACAGCGGCTGAACGTGATCTCGCATCTATGCCACCAACCAATGACTTGAATGAAGGCATGCCAGGATCATTCAGACGGCATGCATGTGAAAAACCATCAAGCACCATTGTCCACTTCTCAGATCAAGCTGCATTTTCACAAAGTGGAACTCAAGATTTCATAGATTCAATTTTTACCAACAAAGGTCATGCTCACATCTGATGTGAGGCACATTGGATTGACTCCAGCAATATTGAGCAGCACCATCATGAGGATCTCATTAAGCACAAATAGGATATTGCCATTATAGCTCAGAAGAAAGCTGACAACAGACTAGCAGGTATAGCAGCAAAAGATAGCTATTTTGAATTGATAAAGCATGTACTGGACACAAAATGCCTCAAATGCATGTGCAACCATGAACTTGATGACCAGACTGAGCTATACTGTGCATAACTGGGTAACAGGTCACCTAAGCTTGTTGACTCAATAGCACAACATCCTGTTACTCAAAGAGCATAATTTTTAACTCCATCTCAAAGGAAAAATAGCTCTCTATCTAGTGGTGGTATTTTTATATTTTTAACAGTGACTGTCTATGAACTACATATTGCCATTGCACTATAACTAGAAGGAATTGATCACCAAAAGATTATCTTCATCCCCATGAGTAAGGTCATAGTTTTCTCATACTTCTTCTTGAGAGGGGACTAGGATATCTGTGAGCACATCTTCTGGTATGAAAGGGTGATCTAAAGAAGAGGGATTCTCAGGTTCTGAAGTGAACTTGAGGGAGTCTGAGGTAGAGGCACAAGGTATTATAAACAAACAGTTCAAATGCACAAGAGTCACATGACAAGCACATGACCATGAGACTCCTATGTCAGATTGAGCCAAACCCTAGGCTATGGTTAGTTCTATTCAGAGTTTACCTCAACTAAAGAATTAGCACAGGATTAGCAGCAGATCTCAGATAATGGTATTTCCTGATCTAATCTAGATGATATCTGATCTTGGATCTTGGATCTGGATCTAGATTGATGGATCTGATCTGTGGCAGAGATCCAGATGGAATCTTCTTGGCCTCAAGGCTAAGATGCTGTCTTAATATCTGTTGATTCTGAAGTTTTCCTTTCTATTCTATTACTTCTTTTTCATTTAGTCCTTTGATATGCATGGCCATTTAGTCATACTCTCTACCCTCACCCTATGCCCAGTTTCCATATTAGTATTTATCCCAGACAGGCTTGGTGGTCTGTGCACCACCCTAGATAGTATAAATAGGCCATCCATGTAGCTCTTAGCTCCCCAGCTTTGAGCACTTGTTTGTTTAGCCCTCTAGGCATTCAATAGACAAGCTAGTGTTTGGATCTACTCCTCAGGCTTAGCTACCCTGAGCATTCTTCCTCTCTAAGTCCTGGTTCACCTCTAGTAACAGGTCTATTCATCTTATCCTTTTATTCTTCTAATTGATATTGACATCAACACTGGCACAACCCCAAGAAGACACTGGGTTAGGGTTTACAGCCCATCTGCACAGTGTATCAAAACAGATACTATAACACAAGGCTTACCCCAGAGGGAATTGAATAGCAAAGGTTGTTTAGGTGGAATGGTGGGAGCAGACTATAGCAATGATAGCTGCAAGTAGATTACACTACTTCTTTTGTTACACTAGGCCTGGGTAGGGACAGGCATAGATCTTGCTGTGAAAATGGGAGAGGCAAATCAAAGGTAAGCCTCAAGACAAGTAAAGGGCAACAAATGAGGTGTTGTGCCCAAGTGGTACCAGCTACACTCCCAGGGGTGTGCTGAGATTAGATGCTGATGATCCTCTGGTTAAGTGCCAGGACACAAGCAATGGATTTCAAGTACATAGGTACAAGAACAAGTGGAGATGCAAGGACTATGAGGTAATCACAAGGTAGAAGTAGTGTAAGAAAAGAGGGGATAGGAAGTATGCTACTTTATAGTACAGTTAATAGAGTTTGAGTGGAGATTGACTAAGTAATCAGGCTAATGAATGATGAGTAAGGTATCCATATGGAAACAGATGGAAACAGATGGAACAATTATGAATCAGCTGATTTAGGAGATAGAGGACCTGGGCAAAGGGTTTAACAAGAGAGCAGTTTGGGTAAGGCCAGAATGCAGGAAGAGCAGAATTTATAAGTAAAGGTAAACAAGAAAGCATCCAAGGTGCAAGAAGAGCAGAAGCTAAGACAAGGAAAAGAAAAAGAGGAAGAAAAAAGAGGGAAACATAACAGTAGGCTCCTATTGTAGGTCCAAGAGAGTCCATTATGCATGTTTATCATCTAATGTTGTAAGTTCTTGAAGAAGTTTAGGGTTTACTTCAGATTGATGAGATTCATGTACAAAGGACCACACATGCTGGAGAGATCTCTGTTTACTGAAATGTTTAATCATATTTTAAATCCAGTGGATTAAGCAGAGGTTGATGGAATTCATCCATTGACAATAAGAGGTGCTCAGTTTTGGAACATGAGCTGGTTCAACCCTGGTGGCAGTGCACTGCAGCTGAGCCCCTGAGAACACATTACCTGTTTCCTGGATAGCAGCACTCTGCAGCTGAGCTGGTTATTTCATAATGGATTTTACAATCAACACACTGTTTATTTTTCTTAAGTCAGGCAGGGGAAAAAGTTTATTAAGATCTTTTGTATTTAGCCCAGGATATATCTGGTGGGCATTGGCTCTCTGGTCATCTGTGTTCATTTCCATAGTGCAAACTTCAATGATTTTGGGTAGCATCCATTGGTTGGAGTCATCAGACTCAGTTTCATACCTTTTGATAGTAAGAACTAAGGATTTATTCAAACTATCAGTACTTAGGTAGGGGGAATTTTTGTCCATAGTTTTGGGAACTTTAGTGTGACTCATCACTGAGTTCCTTGGTGAAAATTCAACTTTCTTACTTATTCAGTGAGATTATCAGCAGTGATATACTTAATGTTATGTCCAAGGATTTCAACCCTGTTTATGTGATGCAGTCTGGGAGGGTATGCAGCACAAGGCCTTGCTCCAGAGCATTTTGTGCATTTTTCCTCAGCTTGGGCTTTCCCAATGTCTATTGGGACCCCTTGACCCAAGAATATCCCAGGTTGGTTTGAGTATACCAGAACTTTCACAGCCCTAGGGATACTCACCATTGCAGTGGTGGATTGCACTCTTGGGACCCACATTTTCTTTTGAAACTCCTGGAGTTCAGAACAGGCTTTCCTTGTTGTGATTCCCTTGAGGGCCACTTTCACTTTCACCAATGCTTCATTTCAAACAACAATGTTGTGGTTGTTGAGAAGGTTCATTCACAATTACTCAATGAATTCCACCACACTGTCATGGACACCATTCCAAGTGACACCCACTAACATGTGTCCATTTGCAACAATGTTAAAATCTGCTTCAATCATTAGTTGCTTTATTCTAGTGAAAAAGTCTTCAACCAAGTCTTTTCCCTGTTTCAGCTTCATTAGTTCTTTCTTGATGTCTCATTGCAGAGTAGCCAGCCAATACTGCTTGCAGAGTTCTTCCATGAACTGTTGGAAGGTTTGTGTTCCAAGTGTACCTTGATCATGATATAGGTCTGTGAAGCAGCCCACAGCATTATTGCCTCACATATATGATAGCATAATAAGGATTTTCTGGCAATCTGTTGGTTTGTCCTTGAATTCCTCAATATATTATTATATGGTCCATCACCATTGAACAAATGAGTTTTTATTGCCTATAAAGTTATCAGGCTTAGCCATGAGTGATTTTCCAGGTTGAGATAATAATGATCCACCCCAGGCAATGGTTGGATGTGGATTGGTGGGGTGCAGTGAAATGCTGGCCATGGGTGAGGGTAGAAGATAGGGGTGGTGAGTATTTGCACCTGAAGAGGATGTGTGAGAGATTTGAACCAGGTTGATCTCAGCAAGTGGTGGAGGTGGAGAAAGTGGAGAGAGTCCTGCCAATTGGAGGTTGGCAAGGGTCTGTTGATACCATTTGATATAATGAACATAGAATTCCTCCATGGTCAGAGTAAAAGAGACAGGTGTGGCAGGAACTGGAATTCTGGCCATAGAGATTGGCTGAAAAGGGTGAGGTGCCACAATAGTGGCTATGATTGGGATTTGAGACTTGATGCAGGGTTGTGCACAAGAAGCACCACACTTGGCAGATGAAGCAGGGTATGGGAAGGACATTTATTATTGTGCTAGAATGTTGAAGAGACAACTTGTTATAACTTTGGTTGATGTCAAGTGGAGCTGGCAAGAACAAAGGCAGAACATGAGAAAACCAACCCAAAAAGGGCAGACAGAGATAGTGGAGCTTAAAGAAAGATCTCACAGACCAAGGAAGCTAGCTTGGAGGGACACCAAATCAAAGAAGGCTGATATCACAAGTGCTCAAGTCTAAGGACTTGAGATACCTGGAAATTCTATTATATCTATGGTAAACAACCCATAACAACTATAGTAAGATAGATACCAATATAGAAGTAATCAGAATAGAAAAAGAGGCTAAAAATATAAAAACCATAACACAACTAGCAGGCAGGGGTTAAGTTGACAGGTTTGTCCAGACTTATAAGTAGCAAGCTGGGAGTAGAGGTGATAGATGGGAAGAGAGGAAGAAGGCAAAAGCAGAGAAGGGTGGAATGCTTGAGTTTGCAGGGAAAAGAGTGCCAGAGCAGCTGAAAAAAATCTTTGATGCAATGGAACAGGAAACCTCTGGTAGAGTTGATGGTTTAGTGAGGAGGAAGGATATAAGTAAGTACCTGGTTCAAAATGTGGGAAGGGGGATCCTTGGAATTATAACAAGATCTTAACCACAAGCACTCAAATGGAGCACTAATGCAGCAAAGGAATGAAATTCCAAGAATGCAGGTCAGCTACTATACATCAGATTCATATACTACTGGTCTTGTAAGATATGCATGGAGTGTGTACAGCATGTAAATCTTGAATAAGGATATATGAATAATGCTGCATATGTGACAAGCCTGAAGAGAACTGAAGAGAGATAGAGAAGAATGGAAAAATGGAAGTGAAATAGAGGAGAATGGAAAAAAGCTTTTCACCAACATTGAAAAAATTTTGCAGCAGTAGGGATTGTCTATGTAGCCCTTTAGGATATTATGAATCAGTTGTCAGTTAAGAGAGATTTGGACTAAGGCTACTAGAGATGTAAAGTCAGGGAGAGTAAAGATTGGAGATGAAATAGACAGAAATATGTTGATTGCATTAATAGCAAGAGCATTGACAAAGAGTGAGTAGAGTACTTCAGGAGCTGGAGGGAGATGGGTGTGACTAAGGGCATCAGCAGTGATGTTACAATGTCCAGGAACATGGTGAAATGTAAGATTAAAGTGTGAGAGGTATTCTAACCAGTGAGCTTGCTAGCAGGAAAGATTGCACTGAGTAAGAAAGTTTTTGAGAGTGTAGTGATTAGTGTACACATGGACAGGTACATCTAGAAGTTCCAAGCACCATTTTTTGAGAGCTTTGATGATAGCCAGGAGTTCCTTCTCATGCACTGAGTAGTTGAGTTTGGCATTGCACAATTGCCAGGAGTCAAAGGCAACAGGCCAAGTAGTTTCCCACATTTTACTCCATGTGAGAATGGCACCAGTATGGTAATCAAAGGCATTGCAGGTGAGGAAAATGTGAATGTGGTTGTTACTGGGGTAATCATGGTCAATGGTGATAAGACAGTATGGGCTGAGAAAAAGATCCTTGAAAGCTTGGAAAGCAGAGGCATGGGCTGGAGTTCAAATGGAAAAATGCTTTTGAGCATTAGAACTGGTGAGGGGCATAAAGACATGGATGTGCTCTGCAATTTGAGGAATATAATTGTCAAGAAAATAAACAAGACTAAGAGAGGATTAGATCTTCAATGCTGATTATGGTGTTGGCCAGGTAAGAATGCAAGCAACTTCTTGCAGATCTACCTCAATGCTGCAGACAGAAGTGCAGCATTTCAAAAAGTTGAGTTCTAGATAAAAAAGGGAGGTTCCCTTGGAGAAGCAGAAGAGTGTAGCAGCATAAAGGGCATTAAGTACCAAGTGGACATTGATATTATATTAAGTAATATCAGCAGACCAAATAATAATGTCATTTAGATAAATATGGCAAATCTTGTCAATAAGATACTGCAAGGCAGCCACCATAAAACACTAATAAAAGGTGGGGGCATTGCAGATGCCTATGTGCATGACCAGCCATTCAAAAAGGCCAAATGGGTAAGTATGGTGATAAGTGAAATGTTGTTGGGATAAACACAGGTCTGAAAAAAGAAGTTAATCATATCAATTTTACCAAACACCTTGCCTTTGGCATAGTTCTGCAAGATGTAATCAATCTGGGATAAGGAATGGTTATTAGGAATGGTATTGACATTAAGTTGGTAATAGTTATTGATCCAACAGGGTAGAATAGTCAGATTAGCTTTTGAAATAATAAAGGCAGGTAAGAAATGAGGGCTAGAGGAAGGCTGGATATGGCTAGCAGCAATATATCAATCTAATATTATTTTCCATGCATAAGAATATCTTTAAGGGCATTTGTATGTTCTGAAACAAATAATTTTATGAATATCACAGAGTTTAATACAAAAGAGAACATTATCTGGGAGAGTTTCTGTGTGAGATATATCATAAGGAAAATGATCTGCATATTCCTGCTTCAATGTGTTATTTTTGCAGGAAAGATTAGCCAGAACATGTTTTTGCAGGGAAAGAAATGTAATGTGATAATACATAGTAGCAAGAGTCTTTGAAAGAAAAGTTTCAGAAAAGCTGTCAATAACCTGTTTAAGGGCAGGAAAAACATGAATTAGTGACACAATAACTGCTTGCTGGTGATAATAGAGGAGAAAAGGAACTAAGGCCAGAGGTTTTGACAATGATTTTAAACATGCAGGATTTAGTAAATCATAGCTGTTATCTTTAGAAACACAAGTCTGAAGCTTATGATTAATGATTAATTGATTATGGGAGAGAAAGGGGGCATCTAACAGAATAGGTGCATATAAATCAGATGCTACAATAGCATAAACAGCCCTGGAACAGAAGTGAAAATCAGAGGATAAACAGATAAGATAAACAAAGTTGCAAAATATGGCATGTGTTTTCCTCCCCCCTGTAAGGGTGAGAGAAATAGAAAGTGGTGCAGACAAGAGACAAATATGGAGGCCAAGCTGTGCAACAAGAATGCAATCAATTAGAATCAAAGATAAGCCATGATCAATAAGAACATTGACAGGGAGGAGGGCAACAGATGAATCATCAACCAGATAGTTTTAGTGAAAATAAGGGACAGAAATTAAAGTAACATACCCTTAATCATGATCTGCACTATTCTTAGCATTATTAAGTACTGCTGATGGCATAACTACTACAGTAATGGCTTTAGATGGGGCAGGCCTTGAGAAAAGAAGAAGGGCAGGTATAAAAGCTTTGTAGAAAGTGGCATTTGGAAAATCATTTGGATAGTTCTTGGAGCAGTGCATTTGAAATGGCCAGCAGCACTTAAAATAACCCTGATTATTCATTAAAAGCTTGTGCTTATCAGAAGTGAGTGCCAGAAGTCAAAATCCAGTTGAAACATCATTAAATTCTTTAGAATTTGCAAGGATAGACTTAGCAACAGTATGGTGGAAACAGTTTTGGCTAGCTTGGAGTATGGAGGTAAGATTCTGGTCATTAAAGACACATTGATTATTTAAAAGGGTAACCTTTGTTGAAATTGGTTGATACCTATGCTCTACAGCTTACATAAGCTATTAGCTATATTGGACCATTAGTTACCTTAGAATACTTAGTGACTACAAGTATCCTGCAGTTTCCTGCAGTTTCAACAACCTTATTGATCCAAGTATGGAGAACTTGTTCCTATACATAATCAGAGGTACAATATTTGTAAAGAAGCACTGGATGCATATGTGCTTTCAAGTGAAAATGCAATGCTTGATTATCAAAATGGGAGCTGGTGCCATATAATATGATGTTTTGAATTTGTACCTCAGTTGCCCAAAAGTAGAAAGATAAAGATTCTTGAGAGGAGGTAAGTATCTGCTAACAGAGGATATCTGCCCAGTTGGAAGGAAGTCAGATTTGACAGACTTCCAGAAGAAATACATCAAAGAAAAGGGCATTAAGATAGTCTGCATCATTTAAGTATTAATTCTGGATACAGGGAACCTGGATATTCCAGGCAGTAGTCAGTACCTGTTTCATGGCAGCAACAGACTTAATGTGGAAATAAGAATGACAACCCATTTCCCAGCTTTAAAGTGCCTCAGGGGTAAGATTACCAGCTATGATGATCAGGGCCTTGTGGACAGCAGATTATTGAAAATGTCCTTTGATAGTCATAGCAAGGACAGGGCAGGGCACAGGCATATCAGAGGAAGAGGAACTCTTAGTAGTTTTAGTTGATACAGTGCATAGGCAGAAAGTGAAAGAAGCAGCAGCAGAAGCAGCAAAAGCTCAGTAAGGCCAAGCACAGCACTGAAAGTGGGTAATATAGTAAAACAGGGTGGCAGTTTCAGCAGTGTCATCAACAATCTTGGACAAGGATAGCAAGTATAATACAGTAACAGAGTGTTAAAACTTTCATTTCACTAAAAAGAAGACTGTTAAACCTATACCAAGACAAATATACTTTTAACCAGTTTCTTTTTTTAAATAAAACCCTTGATGTTGAAGAAAGGTTAGAACTCCAGGAGGATCTGAAGAGCTCTGGGGGAATCTAGAAAGAATTTCAATAGTCAAACAGGACTTGGCTTCACCTTATGTGGTGTGCCCTTGCACTTCTCCATTGTTCTGATTTATATAAATGTTGAGAGTGGGTGATAAGGCTGTCTCTATGCTCAACAGGAGGGATAGGCAGGACAAGGAAAGTCAAGCCTAGTTATGGGTATGAGACCTTGCAACTTCTTCAAGGATATCACTTGGCCTCAGAGACTCTGGAGTAATCTGGAGAATCAAAGTGAGTCCAAGGGCTCAAGCAGAGTAAGAACAATAACAAAAGGATATTTCTGTTGTTTTTGTTGATATTCATACTAAGATACAAGATACAAAACTACAGTACTTATACCTCAGTGAGGCAGAACTATCTAGAAGTATAATAAAATGAGACAAGTGCAAACTCAGAAGCAAAGCAGATATCTAGATATCTAGGAAATGGATGAAAATGTCAGGGAAAACAATGTTCAATTATGTCAGAATGAAACAGGAGAAAGCAAGGAACAGGAATAGAATAGGAATGATAACAATAATGGTAACAGTAACTGACCAGGGACAGTAACAGAGTTCTATCAGGATAGTCCAGAGATGATGAAGGGAAACTAGGGTAGTACTTAACTGAAGCAGAGATAGACTGGAAGCAAAATGGATGAAGTGGGAGCAAAAGCCTGGAAGAGCATATAATACTGAGGGGTAGGAAGTGTACATGTGTAGCTGGGAAAGATTGGAATGGTGATGGAGGGCTGGAGTTGCCTGGAGGGAAATCAGAGGGCTGGAGTGGCTTACTAGGTGCAAAGACCAATTGTAAGCCAGATTGAAATGGAATCAAAATATAACACAGAGGAGAGAATTTTAAGAGATATCTGTTCAAAAAAAGTGTGAGATACCACTGTGAGGTAAAAACACTCAGAATAGGATAGAATAAGGGCATGGTGTTGCAGATAGGAAGCTAATCTACAGATGAAGGAGGAATCTTTATATATACCATAGCTAGAATGTGATATATGTATGTAGTATTCAAGTTCTAGAACCCATGATGTAGCTGTTATGGATAAGTGGTGAGCATTACAGTGCATTGGCCCATGAGAAACATCCAGCATGCTGGAGATTTGGGATAAAGCCTACCCCAGCCCTAAAATAGCTCCTGGAGCCAACAGTGGTTAATAACGAAATTTTTTCTCTCCGTGTCACTGCGGTAATGACACGAACGATACACATGCTCAGCTATACCGACCACTAAAATACACATCTTCGACGGCACCAACAACACGGTTCATACTACCATCATCTCTCGCAGCTGCCCCTCTTTGACACGGGGCACGAAATCGACCACAAAGTGTCGCACACGGGCCACGACATCGTCCGTATTTGGCGTAGTATCGATTGGGAACTCATGACGCTCAACAACCCGAAATGACCACAGAAGATGCGCGAGTGTGATGAACAGTGAGCGGCGTGCGAGATGCATTCCTGGGCACACTCTTCGTAGACAAATATCATGGCATCCAGAAAAAAGACACGTCAGTGATATGAACGAAAGACACGTATATAATCTGTGAGAACACACTTACCGTCGACCAAAACCAAACGGATAAGACTGGATGCCGGTGCGAAGTTGTCCGTTTCGGTCAATCCAGCGTTGGGGATCAAATCTTTCAGGATCAGGGAATGCGACAGGATCTCGGCTAATGGCCCTGGTTCACCAAGGCATCAATCATCCACAGGGACCGAGAGAAAAAGGCCTACGCACCAAATGTTTCCGATTACCGTCGTTCCGGCTGGGATGCAGTAGCCCTTCTGTTGTTGGGATAGCTTTCATTATATAGCCCCGACTCGTAACAATGATATCGTACCCAGATGATATCCCTCGTCGAACGGTGCGGTATACCTATGGAATAATCACAAACAGAACTTTCCCAAGTATTTGACTTGCTTACCGAGTGGCGCAACAGGTCTCCAGCGTAGCACCTCCGAGATGAAGACATGTAGTTGAGGAAGATCGTCCCAGTCCTCCCAGCCAGGTACTAAGGTCAGGGGAAACAAAATAGTACAGGGTCGGATGGAAGACAGATAAACTCACGTCTATCCTTGCCGACAATCACGTCCAGTTCCTCTTGTACCCGCATCTGTGCATCGGGGAAACATGCTGCAGCCATGATTGTTCCAAGAATGCCGATGCTAGTCTACAAGTCTCTAATCAGTCCATCTGCAGGGCGTTCAAGGAATCATCACACCGTGTCAGAGCCGGCCTCGAACATCGTTCCAGCAAGGTAAGACATCTCGTCGGTTGATAATCGATGATCGTGGATATTCTCTAACAGCGTTCTCGCGAATGACCGGCCGGCATCGCCCGACGACTAAGAGGGTTGGGGTGTTATATCGTGATGCGCTGATATGAGGGGAAAGAGAATCTACCATTGCGCGTTCCACGCAAGCCAACTGATCTCTGTAATACTTGGAATCAGTCTCACGAAACTTCCTCAGGCGCCTCCCGTATCCAGGGACATATTTCAACCAAGGGAATCGATCAACCAGGTAAGCACCGGGTCGCATCCCCTCAAAAAAGTGATCGACAACCTGCGTCACAAAGACGAACTCTGGATCGTCAACGGACATCGGCTTCGGCTTGCCATATGCAACGCGTAGGATGACAGATGCGGAACACCTAGAATGGCGATCACTAAGATCATTGAAAACCTATACTCGCTGTGCCCAAACACACCGATGTGCAGACTCTTGAAAGCTCTTTGGGTCTTTGAGAATATCAGAAATGAATACCCTGGCTTCCTCGGATTGGATGTCGTTGTACATGGACACCACCTTGGGTTGAAAGTGCGTGTGAACGGCCTTTCTGAACCGACGAAATCGCTCCCCGCTTCGTATCAGCGTGATTCGATTGTCTCCCGAGAGAAGT
>JBBPKN010001726.1:0-12886 GCA_038089275.1 Pulveroboletus cf. rosaemariae | reverse complement strand
ATGAGGCTAATCCTATGCCCTGGGTCTAGACCTGTCATGTGACCTGTCACGTGCCTAGATAAGATAAAAGATTAGATAACCACATGGAAAGATAAGATAAAGTCACATGATCAGAAAATGAAAAAGTGAACTATAACAGGTGTGCTAAAGTCAGACACTAATGACTCTCAGGTTATGGTGCCTGGACACAAGAGTGGATTCCCTAGTATATAAATACAGGGAAGGGAAATGCAAGAGCTTAAGGGATTGCAAGGTAGAAGTAGTATAAGAAGAAAAGGAACAGGAAGTATGCTACTTTATAGTATAGTTAATAAGGTTCAGATGGAGATTGACTGAGTAATCAGGCTGACAAGTGATGAGTAAAGTATCCATGTGGAAACAGATGGAAAGAGATAGAATGATTATAAGTCAGCTGATTAAGAGATAGAAGACCCAGGCAAAGGATCTAACAGGAAAGCAGTCTGGGCAAGGCCAGAACATGAAAAGAGTGGAATCTGAGAGTAAAAGTGAACAAGAAAGCACCCAGGGTGCAAGAAGAGCAGAAGCTAGGATGAGAAAGAAGGAAAAGAGAAAGGAAAAAGGAGAAAACATAACAGTACTGGCCTTGCTCTCTTCCAGCTTTATCTTGAACATCATTCCTAAATGCCTCTCCCTATCCATTCATACCCTCCTTCTCCTGCCCTTCCATTAGATCATGCTGCTACTGCCCATGCCTTCCTTATCTGCCTGGATCTTGATATTTTTAAGGTCCAAGATAACCTCACCAATGCCAAACTCTCCCAAGCTCTTGCTGCTAACCATTACTGGACTGCCAACCCTGTCTTTTACATGAATGACCTTGTCCACTTGTCCACTTGCAACTACTGGTGGGACTTCCTTGCTTCCAGTACCAATTGCACTGCCAATTTTATTCCCTGTTTTAATAGCCTTTACTGCATTGTCCACACTAACTCTTCCACACTCCTCTACATCCTTGCCTTGCCTTGCCTTCCACTTTCAAAATCTCTCCCACCTTCCACACCAGTCAACTCCATCACTACATCCCTAATAATTCCCTCCAATTCCCTTCTTGTGAACTCTGTTGACCTTTTCCTGTTCTTGCAGATAATAACTATCTGGAATATGTCATTGACCATATTCTTAATGAGTCCAAGGTTGGTTTTGGTACCCAATATCTTATTCACTGGTTTGGCTATGGTACTGCTGATAAGGAATGGTTGCCTTGCAAAGAATTGCTTTATTGTAAAGCCTTAGATTGCTGGAAGTCACATTCTTCCTTATAGGTAGGAAGGGTATAAGCTGATAGCCACTTCTAATATGCTGGCCCTCCAATTGGCTTCCTCACTCAAGATTCCTCCTCCTTGCATGCCATCCTTCAGCATTCCTGACCTGCAGACCTCTGGCTATAGTTCTGTACCATATATATAGACCATTATACCCTACTGAGAAGTATCAGACCTTCCATCCTCTCTCTCTTCCTTTCTCTCTTTTTCTCTCTCCTTCTCTCTTGCCCTCACAATACATTGCTCATTCATGCTCTGTTGCTGTCTGCATTAGTGTGACTGCCTCACGGCGGCCTTTCAAAGACTCGGTGATTTTGAGAGTAAAGTATCTACAGGGAAAACAGTTACCTCTCTATATATACTGTAGCAAAGGTGTGATGTATGTGGTGCTATGGCAGACTCTGCCATCCATAATGACGTCTGGGAGTCCATGATGACATCATCAGTGAGAAGTGAGTAGACGCGGTGCAGAGCGAAGTGGGCGCGTTACAACTCAGAGGCTGTACTCTTGACCTTTTGCGCTGCTTTGCACTTCGTGACGTCTCTTCGCATACCTGAACCCAATCCCTGCACAAGTGAGGTTGCGTTAGGTCGACGGATAGGCGAGCATCTATGATGGGTTCCAGCGTGACGTCCGCCCGACAGAGTGCCATCATCCGCAGGTAGTTCAGGCAGTGTTGCACATGTTCTGCCTGCGTCTCGTATGTCCGATTGGCATCATCCTCGAGAGCGAGCCGAAGGCGCCTAAGGCAATGTAGTTCGTGGTACATCGTCAAGGCAAAAGGACGGTGTTCTGGACCGAGACATACCCAGCCTGCCCCGCGTGTTGGGAACTGTGTTTCCCACTGCTGCAGAGCATCATCCCCGTTGATAGGGTAGTGCACGGTGTCTTCTGGAAACATGATGGCATCCCGAACCTCTATCGGGTAGTATGCAGGGTAGTCATCTCCTATCCAACCTGTGGAGTTCTCCTCTAGTCCATCGCGCTTCCTTCGAGTTTTCTCACGATGTTTGCACTCCATATAGCAAGCAGAGTTGCGATAGTCGACCAAAGAACAAGCTTCCTGGATACGGACGCGGGCTTTCTTTGTCTCTCCATGTGGAGGTTACGAAGAGTGGATGAGGTAGAGTTCATTCGCCTTGCTATCGTGTGTGACTTACTTTTAACTCGGCTCCGACAAGGCAATACTTGATCCGTGCGTTGAGTGATCGAGGCAGTGACCCTGAGCTCTCAGGTCTGCGTACCTGTCCGTTGCTACATACAGCACCGCACAAGCACCGGAACACTTTGTTATGAATTTAGCCATGATCATCTTTCAGCGGGGAAATGAATATATTAACTGCACTTTGCTATCCTAGCACCTCTCGCGAACCCCTCCCGATTCTAACTATCGTCAACTTGTGAGAGAACTTTCGATGGTCTTATCGTTTATGATTCCATTTGCTGCCTCCCGGAAGTCTAGGATTTATGATCCTATCCCTGCGCCAGACGAGGAGACATTGCTAGGCTCAACGGAAAGCACAGAAACTCGCATCCTACAACTATGCAAGCATTCCTTCTTTGACCCCTCGCTTTGGTTGACCGTATTTGCTACCCTTTCCATCGCATTCACCATCCGGAACCTCATTGTCGTCCAACTGCATTCGCAACAACCACATGTCAGCTATCTAGATGCCTCCATTGGTAGCCCTTACAATGGTCTGGAAAAGCTCGTACGAAATACGTCGTCACCATCGTGGCCGCTTTCGTCCACCCATTACCCCGATTTCATTGCAGCGGCGGAGGGCCCGACTATTCATCACGCACTGACGAATAGTTCGGTCGTGCGGTTGGACTCCGAGGTACGCATGTTCTTTGTGCCAAAAGATCGGGCAACTAATCCACAACCCCGACAGCGCACAGTCATCTTGCAGCACCGCGTTCGCGACTACGGCCTCGAGCACTGTACCATTAAAGTAGAGTTCTCACGCAAGGCCTCTGGGAAGATGCACGAGCATGCTGCGCGCGCATACGGATCCATGGGAGAGAACCCACACTTCCGTCTGTGGCGCCTGGAGGACCCTGCAAGCGGAGCATCCGTACTTGCCTCGTCTGCACTACCGACGCGGGTGCCTTCGCGGAAAGAGTTCCTTGGCAATATCACTCTCGACGGAACGCGCCCGGTGCAATTGCCCTCGTTCGAGTGTAGGACGGGGTCTGTTCAGACCCTGGAGATCGCCCTGGCTTGCGCGTCCGATCCTTGTATTGTGGAGTTCCGACTCACGCAGTCGCCTCGACGTCAGGGTATGTGGTCTGGCTCTAGTGCGGTTCCTTGAATGCTCATGTCGTAATGCAGGATTCTGGGTTCTTCAGAGCGAAGAGGGTTCAGTTATACCCGTATAGGGCAACCAGTTCCCATAATTTCGGTACGCTGGATACAGGAGATCCGGTGTACGGTGGTACCTTAGACGTACTCATATAATCCATACGTTAGCAAGGCAGTAATGACATGTGTTGGTCGACCCTGTACATCTGTTTTGTGCTGAGCATGCGACGTTCGGATCACGTGCACGACACTTCACACGTACTGTCTTACTATTAATTACTCCGAGCGCTGCAGTTTGAGGTCAAAAGGTGTTAATTAAGCTTTATGTGCCAGTGTCACAACGCCATGCACACGTACCAGGAAGCATGTAGCCTCGGAAACCGCGTCACACCTACGTACCTTGATTCCATGTTTAGCTATACCATCCAGTCATGCTCGTTGTGTTGGTCCTGTCGGTCTTGCTCCATATTTCATGTAGTCGCACATACACCGGCTAGCATCAATTCCCGAGCGATCATCGGTGTCGGCGTCCCCCGTCTCCCAATTACCGAAAGCTTCCGTAACGGGGTCGAACAGCGCTGATCTCCGGTGTCGCTCAAAATTAGTGCACTGCTTGATATACATCAGCAGACCGCAGAGGACTGCATCTCCACCACGCAAAAGCAGTCCAGCCAAGTGTGACGGTGACGAGTCGCCCTGAACAATGGTTCTCTCGACCCCAGTTTGTGGGACCCCCCCTCGTCAAACGATATTTGCCCCTGTTTTCATCTTCATCGCTCACCGGTCTTACTCGACCCGACAGGCATGGTCTTATCAAACGCGCGAGATTGCATTTCGTAAAGGCTCGAGATCCGATGTGCAAGCGTGAAGACGCCGCTGAGAGTACGTCATCTGAGGTGGGAGTAGTGCATGTGGCACTTTGTCGTTCGTTCCGGTTCACGCTCGGTCCTCGTTTGAGCTTGATAAACCTTTTTTTTCGACTCGTCTCGTCCAGGACCTCCAACACCACCCCTAGCACGACGTCCTTGGCAGTTTTCAGGGTATTGTTCGTCCAAAGGGCGAGATGATTCATACGTCGTTGCACTGCTGAACCGATTCAGAGATTGACTGTATAGTCACTTGTTCTCGGGTAGCACACCCCGTCCCCGGTCGGCCTTCTTCAAATTTGGTGAATCAGTGGCACGGCATGCGTTCTGTGTCATGAGAGGTTGGGTGACTCGAAATGGCTGTGGGCCATGTTGTTGATGGAACGTGGAAAGATTTAGATTACAGCAGAGCACAGCGCGGCTCGATTAAGACACCTAAATATGTTAAGGTTCCCCTATTTGCCAGATACTCGGTAGGTTGGCCTTTCTCCTGTAAAGGGAACAGTTGGAATTGGAGGTATCCAAAGATGTTGGATATGGGCATGACGGTACTTGCCACAACAAGGTAGCACTCTATCATCCCAGCATTTCTGTATTGAGGTACCGAGTTCCCCTAGGTGGACTCTTCTGATTCGAGCCACCGGCGGTCATGTTGACCGACTTGTATTGCTTTGCGATTGTTCCTAGTTACCCCTGACCCACGTTGTCGTGGCTCTGCCTGTAGAGCATTGTCGATGCGTTTTGCAGTGAGTCGTAGCTGTGCGCGTGTCTGGCAGCGCCGTGGACCGAGCCTCGTTTACATTGGCGCTGTCCTACCCATCACGGCGATCGACCCCCCTTCCCAGTAATCACGGTCGCACGGTTGTAGAGGCGTCGAAGTTTTGCGGCAAACATTGTGAAGCTAATGTTTTAACCGAATCCTCTGTGACAACTGCATGCCTCACGACGGACGCACACGACAGATGTCCTCGTCTTCAGTGAAAGTTGCAAGGTAGCCGTCGTGTCGAGGACGTGGATTAGCCTATGCGTGGGAAAGCAAGGAAATCGAAAACCTTTGCCCTCCTGATAGCCACAGCCCACGCCTCGACCCCCACTTGGCAACTACTGTTGCGAACAAATTTTTCAGCGCGCTCTCTCATCCGCAATCTTTTCGTTCTCAGGAAAAAATATCCTCTTTCGTACGCCTCCTTGTCAGAGCTGGTTTGTGGCGCGCACGCCGCACAGGTACAAAAGACCCCTGACTGGAGCCGCAACGGACACACGTAGAGCGCCAAATGAGTGCCATGTCGTTGGTGTGGCAACCGTAATATTAACCACAGGGTCAGTGCCTGCGTTGCTGATATGATGTCAACAATCGTGGTTGCAGTACCGACACACCGAGCGCCAAGCCTTTGATGTCCAATGTCCTGGCTCGGTCAGGGACAGCAAAGGGGAAAATGTCTCCGTGTCATTGCAATCCTGTGCACGAGCACGAGGATTTAAATGCGAGGGGAGAGGGGGCTTCTGAACCTTCAAGTTTTCGATCGCACCATCCATCTCCAACCTCTTCTCGAACGTTGTAGTCATGTCGCTGCGGTTTAGCGTCACTCTTTACAACGTCTTCTTTACCTTCTTGCTCGTCCTATTGACGTGGACAACCTTGGTGCAGGCCGCCGGTGAGTGATACGAATTCCCTCTGCCACTCGGAGTGTTGGTGCTCATGCTCAACTACAGCGATTGATCGCAGTATCTTACCAGCCGGGCGCAGTGAAGAGGCTCGTGCCCCTAGCATTGATTTTTGTATGTCTGCCACATTGGGATGTGAGAGTCCGTTCATTAACTTGCGGATTTCAGCGAACAACAACGTTCTGAGGGGGGCTGAAGCTACCTTTGCAAAACCCATCGCAGGTGAGTGGGGTTGCCCTGGTAGATGCACACGCACGACTGATCCATGTATCATAGAGGGGCAAGAAAAAGTGGTGCCCGTACCTGCGAATGATCGTGATCATCCTTCGAAACGTTATTACACTCTTGTTGAGATTGCAGAGTCCGAGGAGAGCGAGTAGGCCTGCAACGTTTAGGACGTCGTAATTTTCGGGTGTCATAATCTGCACGCTCCTTTCACTAACGAGTATTTTTATTATTTTTATTGAACTTGGTTCCATATCACCTAGTGATATGATATCTCATACTACTTAGCCACACTTAGTACTTATCTCCTCAAGCTTGTTTAGCTGTAGTCCACTACCATGGACATTTTAATATTGCAATGTTATATACTAAGTTTTTACTGTAATATTTATACCTGGATGGAGTTTGATGGGTAATGTGATTTCAGATCAGTACCCTTTGTTTACCTGCAGTTTGATTATAATTGCATTCTAATGCATTTCATACTTATTTAGATCTCTAATGTCTTTATTGCCATTACACACCTTTTAATGCATTTAACTTGCAGCAGATATATGTAGATGTAGCATTAAAGCTCATATATCTATTCTGTTCCTTTATCTCAATGTTTGGGAACATCATTGACCTATGCTTTAAGGTCAAATTAGTGTGTGAAAAGTTCCATGACTTTACTACCTATACAAAGGATACTATAGAATAATATCTATAACAAATTTACTTTCTTATCTTTGTACTTTTGTTATATTCCAGAATTGACCCAGATCAACTTTATTTCCCTCTAATACTGTTGGAAACCAGGTCAAGCAATGTATATAGTTATATAACCCTAATCTATTATTTCTTTTCTAAACTACCACTATACTAGCATATCTGTTCTGTTATGAAGTGACACTGCTGCACTAGAACCAGTCATGTGACATCATGTGATTGTGCACAAAAAACCCCAAATTTGACTTAACCCTAGTCTATGGTCTAAGTTTCTTTTAAAAGTATTTATTATTCCTTTCTCTTAGCAGTGATTATGTGATCATAAGTTATCTGACATGAATTTTCCCAGGGTTTTTCCTGAAACTGCCCTTTATCTTATCTCCATGAATCTGATCTTAGATATATCTGTGGCAGATCTACAGATTGTATTATAGTTTGCAATTTTTATTTTTTAATTACATGACTTTATCTTATCTTACCATGTGGTTATCTAATCTTTTTTATCTTATCAGGTCATGTGATGGGTCACATGACAGGTCTAGACCCAGGGCAGAGGGTTAGCCTTATGCCTTACACCTGCTTTTTATTTCCATTGTTCTTTCATTTCAGAAGCACTGCTTCTTTTCAGCCATTGGCTATTCTCACAGTAGCTTCTATTCTTTTTGATGGTGCCTCAGGGTCTGTGGGAATTCTCCCATCAGGGTCTTGGTCTATGCACCATTCTGTATCATATAAATACTGTAGCCTTAGCATATTTCAAGCCCCAGTCTTGAGCATTTATATCCTTAGTGCAAGTGGTCTCACTAGCAACTCCTAAATATACTTTGCTTTTATCTCATTTCTACTGAAACTGACATCAGTGCCCTTGATTAGGGTGATATCACTTATCATTGAACACCAATATTGCAATACTATAACAGATTGAATCTTATCTGTGGCAGAAATCCCTGTTCTTATGATGCAAGCACCTCTGATTCTGCACTTCCATTATATTACTTCTCTATCATTTCTACCACATCTGCATGGCCTTCTGCCATACTCTTCATTTCTGCTCTATGCTTCCATTTTTCCTTATTTATAGAGTTCAGGGTTATTTTCCTTATTAAATAGTACTGTACTTAGTAAGCAGTTCCTGTTACATTCACATTCGACAGTCTCTAGTCCTAACCCTAAATGGTCTGCCTTGAAAGGGTGTGTCGGTTTCGGTTACTGATTCGGTTGGAATATAAAAAAGAGTGGGCTCAGGGTAGCAAGGCCTGAGGAGCCATCCCACAAGTCAAAGGAATGGTTATCGGTATTAGCAGGAGTATGGGTGTTTGTTGGTTACAAAGGATAACAAGTGATTAAGGCTGGGGAGCCTTAACCAGGGAACTACCTACTATATATACAGGAGAGAACAGTGCATGGACCAACAAGTCAGCCCAGCACAATACTAAATAAGGAAACAGGGCATAGGGCAAGGGTAAAGGGTATGACCAAGCAGGCCATGCGGAAGGGGTGCATATCAAGGGAGAGGCAGTGTGGAATGGAAGGGAAGGTGTTCTATATATAAATAGAAGGCAGGGACAACAGAGATCAAACCATGCCCTCAACCATGAGGCCGAGGAGATCCCATTCTAGAGATCTGCCACAGATCAGATCTGACTCTCATCTGGATCAAGATCAGATTCATCGGAGATCCAATCGGGAGATGCATCTGTCATCTGGAATACTAGATCCAACCATAAGCTGTGCCCAAACCCAAGGAGAATAACTTAAATAACAACTTAACCATATCCTAGGGTTTATCTTGTTTAGGCAATGAAGTCCCACAGTCATGTGCTGGTCATGTGACTCTTCAGTGGCGAATGTTACAGATTGTAACACTATCCCCTCTTCAGGGGGCGAGACTCCTGGATCACCAGTTTTGATGCCTTGTCATATAAGGTCTTGCATACCCATCATTGGCGTACGGTCTTGTCATTGTCGATAAAAATCTAGAAATACAAAAGAAAAGAAAAAGAAAACTGTCTGTTTTGAAAAGCGTGAAAAATATTATTCTTGAGAGTTGCTCTTCATTGTTGACTCGTTGACTAGTCTTAACTCGTCTTCCTAAAAGAGCTGCCTAGAAGAGGGGGTTCACTACATTCACCTATATCTCTACTATCCCCTTTTCAGATTTCTTCATCCTGAAGAAATACGCATGAGAGTGAGCATGCGATTTGGAAATGATTTGCTCGATTTGGAAAAAAATTCGACTATTTTGACGATTTGCAACCAATATCTTTCTTGCTTCTTGATAAATAGACTGGTATGTTGCAACCAGGCTTCGGTCTTCAATAAATAGGCCGATACAAATACACTGTAAATAGTTTTAAGTCGTTATGGACTAAGGGTTTCATAGAATAACCCATAACACCAAAACAGTTTATGGTCATGCTTAGGACCATCCATAGTTTTAAGACAATTACAGTCTGATCCTTGAAGATTCTCGTTCTTGAAACTCTTTCGATTAACTTCAGATTGTTGCTTCGCTCCTGGGTATATTGAAGACTCTCTGCAGCTACTTCATTCACATCATCTCCTGCAGGGATTAGATCAATGGACAGCCGGCGTTCTTCTACGATGATAACTCAGCAACTTTCCTATCTTCTTCGATTAAGCTTCTCGATTGAAATTCTTGTAAATGGATCCTTGCGAAATACTAATCGCCGTTCTATCTTTGAATACTTTTGCTCTTTGATGCCTGATAAACAAATCCAAATGTAGCATGGTGCTGCAGTTTCTTCAACTTTGTACTTGATGATTTTCTTCCTAGATTACTTTTGATAACGCAGATGTAGAACTGCAAGCCTAGTTTTATATCGTTTCGGATACGACTTTCTTCTAATCTTTCTTCTAGATTACCACGTCTCTTCATGTCGGTGGCTGAATACTTGTCTCATAAAATCCAATCTTGGAATTTGTCATCATTCCCTCTTCAGGGGTGATCTTTCTAGCGAATAGACTTTTCTTGACGATCTTCATTTGGTTACTTGATGGATTGAACCACCCGAATTTCCTGCTAGAAATCTCCTGACTTGTTCTTCGATTCGATTCCATTGATATGCTCATTTCTGCGTCTACTCGGTTTTTAACCCTTTCATCTGCATACTCAGAGACTTTCCTTGTCTTTTGATTACTTCCTGTCTACTCGTGAGAGCCGAGGCTCAATCACTTTTGTCTGATTTCATCTACTTGATAGTTTTCTGTCATTTTAGACTCTTGATACCTGGATACTAAACTGTCATTGACTTCGATCAAAGTAAACCTCTCATATCCTCCTAGATCTTCACAGAACGGTTGGTTATGCTTCAAGGTAATATCCCTAGTCATGGTCATTGATCTTCCAATCTAATCTTGACATCGTTCTCCAGATATGGCGCTTTCTTCGTTTAATGACATCGCGGTCCAACCTAGTTTATAGACATTGCGGTCTGTTCATCCTGAAGACAAAAACTCTTTTTATCTCGATTGTTCTTGGTCTTGTTTCGATCTTCCTCATCCAAGGCGTTCACGATCAACTTCATTGAACTTTCGCTTTTGACAATCTAAGTCTTCATCTTTTCGGATTACTTTAGTTTTAGAACTTCTCGGTTCACCATTTGATCAATTCATACTGACAGTTGTGAGACACCGTAAAACTCCTAGATGGTTTGACCTAAAAAGGTTTGACAAACTCCTATAAACAATCTTGTTCTTCTTCGTTTCTCCATCTATGATAGTTCTAACAACAGCAAGGTCTTGTGAATGAACTGGATAATGATATACGTTTTCTTTTCGGTACGTTTTCTGGATTGCTCACAATGAGCTCGGTTAATGACAGTGATGCTTGCAAGTGGTTACAGTTTCGGTTACTGGGGTTATATGACACCTGAAAACAAAAGGAAGGAAGTGAATAGAAGTAGTTTTAGGATTTGCTTAGATCCATAGTGGCCTTTTAGTGATATGCCCAGATCTAATGATATCAAACCAGTAGCACCGGAGTATTGACAAGTTACTCACTTCCTTACGAACCAGCATCCACTGTGTCCGAAGTCGTTTTATAACATGCTCAGGTATCCTCAACAGTTTAACGACTTGTAGGTCACAGTACGATCTCTTATCCAAAAGACTAAAGTAGTTTTGATAATGTACTCAGGTCCTAGACAGTTTAAGGACTTATTAAGGTTCAAACACGTTCTTCATATGGCAGTTTAGATGACATGCTGAGGTCTGGTGATAAGCAGTTTAAGGACCTGCCCAGGTCCACAACGGTGGCGGTTATTCGTTGTCGGTGACGGTTATGATTATATCTGTGAATGAAGGGGGACGATCTTCGATTGCTGTGTGGTTGTATTCTTTCTTCATCATAAAACCTCAAGACGTTAATGGGCTCGTAGAATGAGTGACACTTCGCACCTGATCAAGTATTGTAGCCTTAATCAAGTGTTACGTTCACGTTTGACAGTCTCTAGTCCTAACCCTAAACGGTCTGCCTTGAAAGGGTGTGTTGATTTCAGTTACTGATTTGGTTGGAATATAGAAAAGAGTGGGCTCAGGGTAGCAAGGCCTGAGGAGCCATCCCACAAGTCAAAGGAATGGTTATCGGTATTAGCAGGAGTATGGGTGTTTGTTGGTTACAAAGGATAACAAGTGATTAAGGCTGGGGAGCCTTAACCAGGGAACTACCTACTATATATACAGAAGAGAACAGTGCATGGACCAACAAGTCAGCCCAGCACAATACTAAATAAGAAAACAGGGCATAGGGCGAGGGTAAAGGGTATGACCAAGCGGGCCATGCGGAAGGGGTGCGTATCAAGGGAGAGGCAGTGTGGAATGGAAGGGAAGGTATTCTATATATAAATAGAAGGCAGGGACAATGGAGATCAAACTATGCCCTCAACCATGAGGCTGAGGAGATCCCATTCTAGAGATCTGCCACAGATCAGATCTGACCCTCATCTGGATCGAGATCAGATTCATTGGAGATCCAATCGGGAGATGCATCTGTCATCTGGAATACTAGATCCAACCATAAGCTGTGCCCAAACCCAAGGGGAATAACTTAAATAACAACTTAACCATATCCTAGGGTTTATCTTGTTTAGGCAATGAAGTCCCACAGTCACGTGCTGGTCATGTGACTCTTTAGTGGCGAATGTTATGGATTGTAACAGTTCCCTCTGGCAATATATAAGAAGTAAGGTAGGCAGAACTGAATCCCTAGTCTTGCTCACTTGAGCTCTGGTTTAGTCTTGCATCTAAGGGAACTTTCCTTTCACAGATCATTACAAACAACACCTTTTTGCTTTCACAAGTGATCTGGCTTAATTCATCTTTGCATTCTTGCCTAGTTTAGAGCCACTAGTACAAAAGCCCTTAGTAGTAGAAGACAGCACTTACCAAAGGGCCCTAGATTAGAGTTAGCAAGCAGTTCAGCACCAAGAAGGTACTTCATGTTCCTTTCCACTCTCTTCAGTCTGTTACCACTAACTGGAGGTAAGCCCTTACCCATTACTTACTACAAACACTATATACTTACTGCATATATAGTGACCTGCAAAATTGAGTAAATATTTGATACTATTGGAATGTTTGTTGAATAACTTTTAAGTGACAACAAACAGGAACAAAGTCTTGATATATAAAAAGATGAATTCAATGAAGAAGAAACTATGGAGATATGACCAATTCAAATCAAGAATACATTAACTCAACTTTGCAAGTGAATATTAAAAAGATCAGAAAATACTATTTTAGTACTTGATATGGCCTTCTTTGGCCTTAACAATTGCTTAAATCCTTCTAGGCATACTTTTAATCAAATTCT
>JBBPKN010001725.1:0-12897 GCA_038089275.1 Pulveroboletus cf. rosaemariae | reverse complement strand
CATTGGCACCTGCTTCACTTATGAGACAACTCCTTTCATATCTCCATTCCCTTCTTAGATAATCTACCTCTCTGAGGTATAAGTATGATAGCTCTGTATCTTGTACTTCAGTTTGAATATTGACCATAACATAATGTTATGATTCTCTTAGACCCCCTCCTACTTCACAACTTGATTTTGTACCCTACACTAAGTCTCACAACTTACTCCACAACTTGATGTTGTACCTCTTGTTGGAAAAAGCCCTATGGCCTATTCTGGACCTCTGATAGTTTTTGACCCCTTTGTAAATCAGGGCACCTGGTACTAGCATAAGGGTGCACCACATAAGGTGAAGCCAAGCCCCATTCACTCCAGAGTTATCTGAAGTACACCCAGAATACATCACAATTTTATAATACTCAGGCAGAGTAAGGACAATGACAAGAGGATGTTTATGTTGATATTTGTACTAAGGTACAAGATACAGGACTACAGGACTTATATCTCAGAGAGGTAGAACTATCTAGAAGTGTAGTGAAATAAGACAGGTGCAAACTCAGAAGTGAAGCAGATGTCTAAATATCTAAGAAACAAATGGAGATATCAGGAAAGACAATGTCCAATCATGTCAGACTGAAACTGAAGGGTGACAGGATGAAACAGGGGGAAGCAAGGAACAGGAATGGAACAGGAATAGTAACAATGATGGTAATGGTAACTGAGACCAGGAATGGTAACAGAGTTATACTGGGATATTCTGGAGATAACAAAGGGGAACTAGGGTAGTACTTAATTGGAGCAGAAATAGACTAGAAATGGAATGGAGCAGAGTAGGAGCAGAAGCCCAGGGGAGCATATAATGCTGAGGGGCAGGAAGTGTACATGCATAGCTGGAGAAGACTGGAATGGTAATAGAGGGCCAGAGTTGCCTGGAGGGGAGTTAGAGGGCTAGAGTGGCTTACTAGATATGAAGACCAATTGTAAGCTGGATCAGAATGGGGTTGGAGTTGAGTCAGAGGTCCAGGATATGACACATGCCCATCACCACACTATCTCAGATTACATGTTCATATCCTCCATACCCCAGGTCAATGGCCTTCAAGGGTTCAGACCTAAGGGGGGGATACTGTCATATTCCATACCTCCAATCCAATTCCAATCCAATTCCAACCCAGCTTACAACTGGTCCTCACATTCAGTAAGCTACTCTAGCCCTCTAACTTTTCTCCAGGCAACTCTGGCCCTCTGTCACTATTTCATTTCACCCCAGCTATGCATATATGCTTTTTGCTTTTCCATCAGTATATGCTCTTCTGGCCTCCACTCCTGCTCTGCCCTATTCCATTTCTAGTTCTATCTCTGTTCCCAGTTAAGTACTACATTAGTTTCACTTTGCCTTTTTTGGACCACTCCACTATAACTCCATTCCTAGTTCTGCTTTCAGTTACTATTACTATTACTGGTTCCATTCCTATTCCTGTTTTCCTTTACTTCTTCCTGTCATCCTTCAGTTTCAGTCTAACATGATTGGACATTGTCTCCTCTGATATCTCCATTCATTTCTTAGATATTTAGACATCTGCATCACTTCTGGGTTTGCACCTGTCTCACTTTGCTACACTCCTAGATAGTTCTGCCTTTCTAAGATATAAGTACTATAGTTCTGTATCTTGTACCTTAGTACAAATATCAACATAAATATCTCCTTGTCATTGTTCTCACTCTGTCCAAGCCCTTAGACTCACTCTGACCCTCTGGATTACTCCAAAGTACCTCAGGGACCAAGCAATATTCTTGAAGAAATTATAAGGCCCCACTCTCATAACTAGGCTTGACTCTCCTTATCTTGCCTGTCCCTCTTATTGGGTATTGAAATCACTCTCTTATCCATCTCTGACACTATTGTAAATTGGAACACTGGAAAGTGCAAGGATGCACCACATAAGATAAAGCTGAGTCCTGTCTGATCAATGAATTTCTTTCTGAATCCCTTTGGATGCCTCTGGATATCTCTGGAGTCTCTGGAGTTATGATCTTCCCTCAGGTTTATGCACCACCAAGGCACTAGAATCTGACCTTTGTCCTCTAAGCCATAAGAGTTTTGTTCAATAAGATAAGTTTTAACAGTATACTCATACTTAGTATATGTTTTAATATATACCATATAAGATAAAGTCAAGTTTCATTCAACCAATCTATCTAAAATTCCTCTAGAGGACTCCAGAGTGTGTCTGCTCAAGTTTGATACTAATCCCTTGAACTATTTACAATTTCAGTTCCCTACTTTATCCAGTACTATATATGGTAACTTCTCAGATACTATATCTTACTACATACACTTATAATATATCCACTGCTTGTTCTGTAACATTTTGAAACTTCATCTGAGTCCTTGGGTTTCTTGCCTTCATCCTGTTGCAGCATTAAATGCCAACAATGTCTGACGTGTGACCTGGTGTGACAAAAAGTTTGCATTGCATGTGCAAAAGACAGCAAAAGTTGGAATTAGTCTACATACTGAATGCACACCAGAAAAAATCAGGAAGAATGCATAGTAGATGAAGCACTATGATCTGAATTCACATATTGAACCCGAGGACAGTAAGTGTCCTTGTGAAGATGTTAGAATGAAAATAGTGATTTTTTTGCTGTATGCGGTCAAAGCCCGACTTTGGGTCACGTGCACGGTGCACTGGATGCACGTGACCGCGGCGCGTGTTGGAGTTTCGTGTGGACCTTGTCTTGTTCCAGGCCCGCCCCAACGGCAAGCAACAAGGAAGACGTCTGAATCGCCCTGACACAAAGACATGGCATCTATCGGTACCGTTACAAAGCAAATTGCAGCGCTTGAAATTTCCTCCAAGAAGCAAACCAACCCACCACCGACCCGACCAGCACACTCGAAACAACCAAGTCAAACGAATGTCGCAAAGCTCCTCACCAAATATGCTGCGCCAAACCCTATCCTGAAGTCTGCCCCACCATCAGCTCTGCGGAATCAAACGAACGTGGAGAACAGAACCATCACACCACCGTCCCCAACGAAACTCGTCGCCAAACCGCCTACCATCGATATTGGAAAGTATGACGGTGGGTTCGAGATAGACAATGAGAAGAGAGGCGAGAAAGTATATGGAGAAGCAGCCGAGGATTTAGCACTTGATTCGAGCGTCTCAAGGTATGTCTCACCGTTGTATTGCCATCCTCGATCGTGACATCCCTGTAGAACACAACCCACCCGCGAATGGCATCTGAACTCATTTGACATCGGTCGCCCTCTTGGAAAAGGGAAATTCGGTCGTGTATACATGGTCCGCACCAAAGTTGAACCGCATTACATTCTTGCACTCAAGTGCCTATACAAATCCGAAATCGTCCAGTCTCGCGTCGAGAAGCAAATTCGTCGAGAAATAGAGATTCAGCAGAACCTTCGTCATCCAAACGTCTTGCGTCTATATGGCTATTTTCACGACGAGAAGCGTATTTTCCTCATGCTCGAGTTTGCGGGTAGAGGCGAACTCTACAAACAACTAAGCAAACACGGGAGCTTTTCCGAGAAGCGTAGTTCGAGATATATTGACCAAATGGCGGACGCGCTGCAATACTTGCACTCGAAACATGTTATCCACAGAGACATTAAGCCGGAAAACCTTTTGCTGGGTATCAATGGCGAGCTCAAGATTGGAGATTTCGGCTGGAGCGTGCATGCGCCGAGCAACAGGCGAATGACACTCTGTGGTACATTAGATTACCTTCCCCCGGAGATGGTGGAGGGGAAAGAACATAATGAAAAGGTGGACTACTGGGCGCTCGGAGTGCTCACATATGAATTTATGGTGGGAAACCCACCCTTTGAAGACAGGAACAGCGTTAATGGTCAGCACGTCTTTTCTTGTTAAATTAGTCTAAGCTTATCTTGGTGCAGCCACATATCGACGCATAGCAAAGGTTGATCTTCGTATACCATCCCACATTTCGCCCGAAGCGCGAGACCTAATTTGCAAGGTGGGTCCTGCTCGTGTATCTAAACTTGGCGTGCTAACCCCGCACCGTAGCTCCTGAAATACAACCCAGAGGAACGACTCCCATTGGTGGAAGTTTCCTGGCATCCTTGGATCATCAAATACCGCTCAAAGGGGACTTCACGCGGTGGGAGTGGTGCCTAGATTCAGTCAGTGCAGTATTCATTGGACTTGCTTTCCAGTGTCTCTCCATGTCTAGTCGTATGTACCCCTTCATGTACTGACCTAACCTCGAATGCTTGATTTAAAAAATTGGAGGTATAAGTTCGTCAATTCACACGGACAATTTAGCTACACTCCCCTACTCGAATTCGTAGTTTGAGCACCTTACAATGTGAGCAGCGAGAGTGTCTAGTATCAAAGATCCTCTATTCCATAGCCATCTTCTGAATAAATGACAGGAATACAGCATTGTCTAGCTACCCGCCACAGTCACTGAAGAAATGCTAAGACAAGGTAAAAGTAACCAGGAAACACCGTACCTCAGTATATCATTGAGGACATGTCCGCCCGCAGGCGGTTGTAATCGAGAAGACCTTCGATGGGTCCAAGAGCTGCAATTGCAACCTATGCAAAGTATATCAATATCCACAAATCACAAAGGTACAGGCCAGCGGACATACGTCCTTGTCCCAGAGGTATTTCTGAGCAACGCGCCTGATTTCTTCAGGAGTAACAGCGTCAACAGCGTTCTCAATCTGCTTTGGTGTCATACGACCACCAGTGGTGACCAGTTGTCGGCCAATGTCTTCAGCGATGGCAGTAGTCCCATCCAAGCTGAGAAGAAGGCCGGCTTTGAGTTGACTTTTAGCACGCTCGACCTCGACATCGGTAGGGGACATAGACATGCGTGTCCATTCCTTGAGGGTGAAATGGGCCATATCATCGAGATTCATGTAATTCTCTGAGACCAGGTAGATACCCCAAAGACCAGTATCTGAGTAGGATGTAGAGAAAGACATAAAGCTGTTGGCAAGGTTGTTGGAAGAAATGATGTGAGAGAGCCGAGAAGATAACAGAGAGGATGCACCCAAGGAACGGTCCCAGTTACCCATGATTGATTGCATTACTAGCATGGGAAAATAGTCAGGGGAACTCCAGCCCACGCCCTCAACAGCAATAGCAACATGTGCACATGGGAGTTCGTCGTCGCGGATCCGAACTTCCGAGCCAATGAAGTCGGTGTGTGAATGGGCAAGACGACCAAGGGGTATGGGGTTACTAGAAACGGGGAGGGAGGAGAAGTGTTTTTCAGCAAGTTTTACAAGCTCTTGGTGGTCAACACCCCCTGCCCCGACCAGAACCATACGATCGGCGGTGTAATTGGTCTTGATGTAATTCGCGAGGTCATCACGCTTGATGGACAAAATGTTGGCCTTGGGTCCGAGAATTGTCCGGCCAAGGGGTTGACCTATGGGACGTCGGTAGTAGCACGAAAGAGAACGGTTGCACACACCTTGGAATGCGACGGAATGCAAATGGTCAAAGACAACTTCTTCAAGTTGCTTGTCAACCTCCTGCTGCTCACGGAGGATGACGTCCCGCTCGCGCTCAATCGCAGCATTCTCCAGCTTGGAGTTTTGTAGTATGTCACTGATGATATCGACAGCGAGTGGGAGGTCCTTGCGGAAGCTCTTGGCATAGTAGACGGTTTGCTCGCGTGAGGTATACGCGTTCAGGTGTGCACCAAGATTCTCTACTTCTAGCTCAAGCGCATGTTGGTTTCTACGACTTGTTCCCTTGAAGGCCATATGCTCCAAAAAATGTGCTGTCCCATTTGTTTTGTCAGTCTCCGCACGAGAGCCGGCATCTATCCAGACACCGACAGTAGCGGTCTGTGCGTGTGGATGGGACTCTGTCGCAACAGTGAGACCATTTGAAAGCGTGGTTGTCTCGGTGATAGGCACCGGAATGTTGACAGCAGTTGCGAACGACCGCAGGGTCCGCTGCGCGTTGTGTTAGCTATGGAGATGGTTAATAAGGGTAGTTCGACTCACAGGATGACGAGCTGCACCACGGAGGGCACGACCCAACGATGCCGACAACGTTCGAGAGACCATTCGAAAAAAAGGGTAAAGTGAGTGTCCGACTCTTTGCCTCCACCAAAACCTCGGGCGTTCTCGGTCAAGTGGAAATTACCGATTTTCCATCTCCGAATGGATCACGTAATAGATACCACCCTATGAAAACTCGTAGCTAGGAGTATGATTACTTCGACGCAGGATGGGTCCATGACAATCCCGTACGGCCTCCGAAAACGACACATTTCCAAGGCCCCTGCACCCCCCGCGAGAGGGTAAATCCATTCTCAGATGCTGCGAGGAACGCATTCGAGACGTGCGAGCATTCACCATCTGCTCTTAGACCGTCCGGAATCTCATCCCCGAGGCTTGCTGTCGGTGCCTCCTCCCGTGCGACGAATAACGAGATACATTCGAGACTCATATCTGGGATGTACGTCGGGGCATCCGTTACAGAGTCCTTAGGCAAGTGGTACAACTATCAACAAAGTCGTGAGTTGATCACAATAGTACCAATGGACTGGTTAACTCACACGGATGATAGAACCTTCTCTTGGTGCTGAAGCAGCGTCAAGAGCGATAGCTCCACGCGACGGATCACCAGCACTGATGCGGTGGAGCTGGGACACCTACATCGTCCACCAGAGCAATTTAAAATAGATAAATACGATAGCATTGATTAACCAGTGATGAACAAGAGCGTAAAACGGAAATTGGCACCACGTACCTGTTGACTTGAAGAATCTATGACACCAACGTAAAACTCGTCCTCTCTACCCACCCAGGTTGTATGTGAAGTGAATAGACCAATTTTTTGGATAGCGCTAAGCAGTAGTAAAGAGGGATTCCCAGAATTCAATGACAGAATCAAATTGCCCTCGGAACTGACGTCAAAAATAATGCGGATGATGCGAATGAACCAAATGCAAAATCATTAGATCAGTCTCGGACAGAGAGGAGCTACTGGATACCTCGTAACTTTCAGGTTAGTACTTAGTGCGACCAGTGAAGGAAGGGAAAGCTCGACTATCGGTGGAGGCGAAGAAGGGGAGGAGCTGAATGTGATACCAACAGCCCCGCTCGATAAAATAGACCCGTTGTGAAAGAGCGTAACTGGTCGACCAGTAATAAAGGGAGTAGACGAGGCGATGAGGGAGAGCTGGCAGCAATGATTATACCGTGTGTAGACGGGTGGTAAGACGAAAGGTGGTTGAAACAGGTTTCACAATATCACAGACCTTGTTTGCTTGCGGAAACGCATCTTCTAGCATAGTCGCAAGTCCTTCTGGTGCCTTGTCAGAGAAGTAAAGGATATTATCTATAGTTGATGGGCTGACGGATGCGACATTTGCAAAGGAGCGTGGTTAAGAAGAGAAGACATACTTTAGATTTCGCAGTGCAACAGGCAGTACTTCCAAGTCCATGCTAAATCCGTGTCTTGACGACGACGAACGAGTCACCGGCTTTGCGGTGCGATCCCAGACGTCATCCCAGTTAATCCTACCATCAGTGTCGAAAAGATCACTGATGAATCGCACTCGAGGACCCTCGATATTGGCACGTGTTGCTCCGCTGATATCCTCACTTCTCTGTCGGGCAGCATGCCACCTCCCGACTTGTGCTTCTGCGCGACCTGAGACCGTGGAACGGAAGGACACGCCATTTACGAATGCGCACGCAAGGAAGCATGAATGGGGTTCATTGTGTATCCTCCGGTCGAAGTATTCGTAGGGTAGCGGTGCTGATATGCAGCCGACATGTTCAGGGTAGAGCCGAGTTAGAGTGGACGTAACATCAGATAGTAAGCCTGGGGGAGTTGTTGGCGAAGGGGCAAACGCGAAGAGCAAGATTGGGTTCTGCGAGAATGGTCTATATCCCTTCTGGAGTGACCGGAGAAGGGTGTTGAGCAGTGAGCGTGCACATCGAGAGCTATAAGTGACCGCGGAGGAAATTTGCGAGGGCATTCGTGAACTGGCGTCGGCGTTTATAAAGACAGCTTGTCCCCTGGATCTGTTGTGTGTTCCTGCTCGAAGGCGAACTTACAGACAATTAGGAAAGAGCTAAGGAGGCTATCGGCTCTGGCGCATCACCGCAAATTTGGGACGCTACACTGGTCCGGGTATAACTGTCAGCCATGCACTGTACTGTGGATGACCGGGTAACGAGTCACCGAAACTTGTTGGTTCAATAGCACAACATCCTGTTACTCAAAGAGCAAAAATTTTGATCCCCTCTCAGGGGAAAAATAGTTCTCTATCTAATGGTGATGTTTTTATGTTTTAAAGGTGACTGTCTATGAGTTACATATTTTTTTATGAATGTACTCCAGTGGGAGGCTGTTACAGGGATCTCGGAATTTGCCATTGTGTATGATGAGAGATCAATCATTGAAAGATCATCTTTGCAAGGCCACAACTAAGACTGTTGCTCAAATTGCCAGCTGCTATAGATAGATTGATCATTGAAAGATCATCTTCATCCCCATTGTCTCCTCACTGGTTTATTGGCTTGACCAATCTGTCTGTGGCAGCTGGCAATTTGAGCAACAGTCTTAGTTGTGGCCTTGCCCTGTCAAGTTTCTTACTATTGCCACCAATAGTACCAACAGTTGATTCATCAAGCTCATTTTCTCTACTGATACTTATGTCTGTTGCCTTTTTTTTTGGCTTAGCAGTGCTCTTTTACTTGCAAACTTCTATTTTACCTTCTTTTTCTCAGCAATTCTTCTTTCTTCCTCTACCTCTCATGCTTTTTACAGTAATATCTCTTTTTCTCTCTGTTGCTTCTTTACCTATTGTTTAACATATATTTGAAGCATAATGAATATGCTAAATAACAAGATAACTAGGACAAACAATATTTAAATCCTTGTATGTGTGTTCTGAACTCTTGCTACATTACTTGGTTTAACTAGGCTGAGCTGACTAGGCAAATGAAAAGTAGGGATCAAGATACAATTAAAAGAATCAAGATTCAAGTATGCAAGACTGGAGAAACTCCAGCTTGAATACCTGCCTTTATATATTGTCACTATACAAATGGTACATAAACCATAGGATCTAGTGCCTACTTTAAATAATGTATAGTAAACTGGCCAATGGCAAAAGAAGAGCAGGGACCTAGAAATACATGAGGTAATACATATGAAAAACATGTGAAAGACTAGAGCAATCTAGGTTTGTAATATAGTAATTTCAAAGAGTGTTTTAATATTTAAGCCAAATACAGGGCATAGAGTACCCCATAATTACTTGTGAAATTTTCATTTTGCTTTTGTGAGATTAAATGTAGTATCTACTCCTGGTATTAAAACTATACCCTTTTTAGTTCATGAACAGAACCTTTATTGCAGGGGTATAAACTCCAGAGGTTTCTAGAAAAGAGTTGAGAAAATTTTCATTGGTTGAATGGGACTTGGCTTCATCTTATGTGGTATATCCTTGCATTTTGCAGTATTCTGATTTACAAAGGGGTCAGATATGAAGAGAAGAGTGGTTTTAGCACTCAACATAAGAAATAGGCAGAATAAGGAGCATCTGTTATATTCTGTACCTCCAACCCAATTTCAACCCAATTCTGACCCAGCTTATAACTGGTCCTTGTATCCAGTAAGCTACTCTAGCCCTCTGACTCCCCTCCAGGCAACTCCAGCCCTCCATTACCATTCCAGTTCACTGTTATATCCCATACCTCCAATCCAATTCCAACCCAATTCCAACCTAGCTTACAACTAGTCCTTGTATCCAGTAAGCCACTCTAGCCCTCTGACACCCCTCTAGGCAACTCCAGCCCTCCATCACCATTCCAGTCCACTCCAGTTACATATGTATACTTCCTGCCCCTCCATTGGTATATACTCCCCTGGCTCTCTGCTCCTGCTCTACCCTATTCTGTTTTTAGTTCTATCTCTGTTCCAGTTAAGTACTATCTTAGTTCCATTTTGTCTTCTCCAGACTGTTCTGGTATAACTCTGTTACTAGCCCTACTTTCAGTTACTGTTACTATTCCTGTTTCTGTTTCTGTTTCTGTTTCTTGTTTCTCCTCATTTTATCCTGTCACTGTTATGGTGTCGATCTCTGAATGACCCATCCTAACCCTAAATGATCTGCCTTAATGAGGTGCATTGGTTTCATTGTCAGATTCAGATTGAATAGAATGAAGAACAGTATATGAACTCAGGGTAGCAAGGCCTGAGGAGCCATCTCACTTAGTTAGGAGAAAAAAAGACTATATTGGAGGGGGTATGGTTTTGATATGAGGATAACAAAGTGATTAAGGCTGGGGAGCCAAAACCAAGGAACTACTCTGCTATTTATACTATAGTCAATGATACACAGATCACCTAGTCTCTCCAGCACAATACAAATAAGGGAATAGGGCATAGGGTGTGCTTACTGAGAATATGACCAATGGGCCATGTGGTAGAGGTGTGTAGAATGGAGAGGCAGTGTGGAATGGAAGGATAGGATCTAGGGTAAGTGGAGATTAGACCATGCCCTTAACCATAAGGCTAAGGAGATCCCATTTAGAGATCTGCCACAATTAGATCTGACCCTCATCTAGATTGAGATCCAGATTCATCAGAGACAAGATTGGAAGATGCACCTGTCATCTGAGATGCTAGATTCAACCCTATAAGCTATGCCTAAACCCCAGGGGAATACTCTGATATAACAACTCAATCATATTCTAGGATTTGTCTTGTTTTGGCAAAGATGTCTCATAGTCACATGCTTGTCATGTGACTCTTCTGCTAGTGAATGTTATATTTGTAACAGTTACCCTTTAGTTTCAGTCTGACATAATTGAACATTGTCTTTCCTGATATCTCCATTTGTTTCTTAGATATTTAAACATCTGCTTTGCTTCTGAGTTTGCACCTGTCTCACTTTGCTACACTTCTAGATAGTTCTGCCTCTCTAAGGTATAAGTACTATAGTTCTGTATCTTATACCTTAGTATGAATATTGACATAAATACCCTCTTGTCATCATTGTCCTCACTCTAATCAAGCCCCTGGGTTTACTCTGATCCTCTGGATTACTTCAGAGAACCTCTGGGGCCAAGGGATATTCTTAAAGAAGTTGTAAGATCCCACCCCCATAACTAAGCTTGACTTTCCTCATTCTGCCTATCTCTCTTGTTGAGTGCCAAGATAGTCCTCTTTCCCACCTCTGACATCTATGTAAATTGGGATACTGGAAAGTGCAAGGGCACACCACATAAGGTGAAGCTAAGTCCTGTTTGATCAACAAAACCCTTTCTGGATTCCTCCAGATTCCTCTAGAGTCTCTGAAGTTATAACCTTCCCTTAGGTTCATGCACCAATAAGATGCTGGAACCTGACCTTTGTTCTCTAGCAACAAGGGTTTCATTCAGTAAGGAACTGGGTATATGTTTTAACAGTATATTCAGATTTAAGAAATATAGTTTTAACAGTTTTAACTGGTTTTAACTAGTATATTCACACTCTCACTTGCACTTCTCCAAGCCTTTACTTCAGGATCAGCCTCAACTGCCTCTCAATACTTAACTCTAAATCACCTGCATGCTTGGTGCATTTATGGGTGATCTCTCCAAGATCTCTAGAACTTCAACCTATTCCTTACACTATCTGTCAGGCTATGATTACCAATGATACTATTATGACCTTGTGCTCTTCTGGGCATCTGACCCCTAAGTTGATCTATCCTTCACATGGTGCAAGCCCCCTACCACCTCTGACTTCCTGAGCCTCTTCAAGCCACTCTAATATTTTACAATGTCAGTCACTGGCCCCAGTTGCTCAAGATACATGTGTCTAGATTCAACTTCTGACTTCTGACCCTGGTATTCCCCTATTTCCAACTCTGGGTTCTTTAGAGCAGCTGTGACTCTCTACTATCATACAGTATCACCAGTCCTCATGGATCCTTGAATGCAGTTTAGATTATGGTTGTCTACTCATGAGTGCCACTTCCTCCATTTTTTCCCATTCCTTTCTGGCAGCTGACTCTGGTTCTCTGACACTTTGTTGTCACCTGGTAATCCTTGACAGAAAACCATTCCATGTCACTCTGGACCATTTTGACCAACTTCTCATGCCTAGATCTCACCATTGCAGTCTATGCATTCCCTAGCTATTTCCTGGCCCCTTCTTTGACAAGTCACTCCAGGATTATCAATAGGCAGTCATTACCCTCTTGCATCTGTTCTTTACTTCTAGGTGACCCATTTCTGGCCATTGGTCCTAGCCTTTTAAGATCCAGCCTTCCAAGTATGACAAGTCTATTAAACCTGTACCTCTTGTCTCTCTGACCTCTAGTACCACACTTCCATGCACTTCTGATCATTACAATCCCCCTTTGGGTACCTTGTTCTAATTAGAATTTGGAAGCTTCAATACTCTGACCTTCTTTTGCCCACTTCCACTTTTTTCTAACACTTTTTCTTTTTCTCTGACTTTGCCTCTTCTGCTCAAGCTATCAGACCTTCACACACCCTACAAAGACTGTTGGATTCACTCTGTTGATGCCTAGCATCATCCTCTGCTGGATGGTTTATGTTCACTGATCTTAGGACACCACTAACTCACCCACTGTGGTCCATTGACCCCAGGTATTGAGTAGTACCTTGTCTGTTCACTGGATAACACATGCCAGCATCTCATGCACCCCCTGTAGCTTCATACCACACTGGTCTCAGCTAACTCTGATTCTGAATCACAGTTTTTTCATTATTATCTGGTAGTTACAACTTTATTGTTTAAGTGCATGATCATCTCTGTGTTGCTCTGCTCTCTGTAGCAGGCCAGTTTCATTTGTTGATACACCTACCTGGAAGATACCTCTGTCTGCCTCTGATCTTCTTTAAACTTGTAGCATTTGACCCTT